>RXOD01003840.1:0-47048 GCA_005223375.1 Amoebophrya sp. AT5.2 | reverse complement strand
CTGTTCTGTTTGGTTTGCTCTCCAGAATGGTCAAAATCTATAAATTTAATCCCAAATTTTAATTTACAGTTGTACCAAATTCCTGTGGTTCATCATCATCTTCACTACATTCTCGATCGATATATTCATCGCAGCGCCAACACCACGGACTCGCTTATCTCCGACAGCGACGATGCACAACTACCGCGGAGTCGGACGAACGAGGGGGTTCAACATCGAAGATACACGCACATATCAAACTGAAAAAAATCAACAATCGAATATGAACGGGCACTCTGTAACTACTCTCGCAAAAGCAACACGACGACAGAAACCGAATGCAGGTCCCATTCTGCATCTTCGCCTGTACGCAACATCAGCCAACCGCAAATCACTGATTATTCACGTCGAGTCGTGAGGTCGCGGGATTCCGCAAGGTATCAAACACAAAGAAACCTCCACGAGTGCGACGAAACACCGCCAGCACGTACATTTGACCGTCGCCCATAGATAGCGAGTCACCCCCGCGGCCCATACCTAGTGCCGTCCCGATTTTTTCCGGCCGCTCATTATTTATCATCAAAATCAAGAATTGTCCACATGGATTGAGAATCGTTCTTGTCACTTTCAGTGAGGTTCACTGCGTCTGGCTACTTTCTTTTCTTCCTCGGAGTGCGAGAAAGTGCACTGCCATCTTCAACTACTTCAATTCCCATTGAATATAGCGACGACGTCTATCTATCTTTGTTGTTTACTTTTTCTTGCACAGCATCCGTATTTCGTATCCAGTGAATTTCAAGCCGTAAATCCACTTGTGCATCATCTCCACGGAAATCCAATGGCGCGGCCCTTGGTAGCTTCGCGCGGTCAGGACCTGCCGGTGTCGCGAATCTTCAGCGGAGTATTCCACCATCGCGAAAATCAGCGCAAAGTGGCCGAAGTACGTACCAGACAACACCCCGTGGCAGTGGAACAGAAATTGCGTCGAATCCGACCAGCACACTGGCATTGGTGCGGGATTTCCGTTTAGAATTTTCGTGGTCTGGTTGCTGGATATTGTCGCGTTGCTGGTTGGGGCAGAACCAGTTGTAGCAGTTGCAGGTCCTGGTCCTCCTCCTCCTCGTCGTTCCCCTATAACCGCCTTCCGCAGCGCTTCCCAGAGCAGATCCGGTGTGTCCAGCAACACGTTTCGGCTCGCGAGCACCGACTGCTTCACGCCTTTCCATTTTTCCACCACTTGCTCCACCTCTAGATTGCCGATACTCCACGTGCAGGGGTCGAAGTCGTCGAGCAACTCTTCCACCGCTTTCTCCAGCCTCTTCGCACGCTGCTGCACGACGGGCGTCGCGGCCGCGCCACCCACCTTCTGGAGCCGCGCGTTGGTGTGCTCCAGCGATGCCGCCGCCACGGCGTGCAGCTGGCGAAGTCCCCACTTCAGGCTCTTCGGTGCTTTCTTGCTCGTTCTCTCGTCTTGGTCGGCTTGCTGTACGTCTGCATCTGCTCCTGGTATTTTTCTTGGCTTTTGCACCACGGTCGTCCCCTTCGCCGTACCCACGGACGAGCCGCCAACAGATAGAGATAGCGGCACTGAGACAATTGCCACTGCCGCCGAAGACCTAGATGAACTTGAGACGGCTTCTCCTGCCGTCTTCTGCGAGATTCCGCGCTCGACGAGATCACTTCGTTTCTCCGGACGACGAGCCATGCCTTGCTTGCCCTCGTCACTCGCCGCCGAGCTTCCCTCTACATCGGCGCTGCCCCAAGGCGCAGGTATTTGCTGATGAGGGAACCCCTGCGGATCTGCAGCAGATACCCGACGACGACTGCAACTCTGGCTCGATGTTGAAGTTAACGCCGCCCCGCTGCCCACTGTAGTAGTAGTTGTGAGACTATCAACGTCCGTTCGCCACTTTCCATTCCTGCCGAGCACGTTGAAGTTGGTCGGCCAGTACCCCCCGCGCGCCGGCTGCAATTCATCCGCGGCATTCGTTGCTCCCGCAGGTCGTCCGCAAATTTCCTGCTGATTGGGGTCGCCGCTCGCGTCCAGTTTGTGCAGGGCGTTGAAGGCGCCCGTGAGCATTGCCGCCCCGCAAGTATTGTCTGTGATCTCCACGTAGCCCCTGAACGCGGCGAGGTTCACAAACAGCTCCTGCACGTGGATCCTCTGCAGGACGCGTAAAGGCAAGACGCAGTCGGGCAGAGCCGGAACTACACTCATGTTGTTCAGAGCAGCAGCACGCAGGTCCTCGGTGTGGGTGTCGGTCGTGAAAAACCCCGGGTCCCGGTGTAGCAGGCGGACGATTGCGTTGTCAGCATCCTGAAGTGCGAGCAGGACGCCCAGTTGCCCGGGCAGGGGGTCTCCGAGGTCGTAGTCGGCCGCCGGGAAGCCGGTGGATCTGAAATCACGCAGCACGACCCAGTCCCCGGGGGCGCAAGTAGTAGGTTGCGTCATCGATTTATTTGCGTCAATGCCGATGGATGATGCGCAAGTATAGTAGTAGTTGTAGTTCTCTTCTGCCTCCTAATGATTTGGTTCTGTGCATGTGCTGAGGCTGGACTGCCTGACCCTGACGCCCTCTCGACCTCCACCTCGTCTTTTGCATGCATGGGAGCGGCGAGCCACCTCTACTCGTGCGTCCGGAATGGAAGTCTGAATCAACAAGAACGCCAGAGGTGAAGGTGATGCTCACAAGGAAAGGATAAAACCGATTTCGGGAAACGAAAATCTTACCCAAAAATAGAACTCGTACGACACCGCATCTTCGGACCGCAACCGTAGGGCTCGGTTCTCTCGATCCATCGGAAAATGCAGAACTTTGTCGCGGACCAAACCCTCTGCACTACGGGCGGCGTCGCGTTTCGAAGTATTATTAATACTGTCGCAGACTGCGTCATAGACCCGCAAATAGTGTGCCTTTGCCGGTGTCACGTGATCCTCCGATGTTGAAATGCAAAAGCTCTATCTAAATCCTGTTGTGCAGTTTGAAATTCAACATTTTGATTTTTGCAGAAGCTACAACAGAAGGAGCAGAAATGATACCAAAGCCTGGTTTTCATCTTCGCTGCTCGTACATTAATCGATAACTGTGCAACGTAACTCTGCGCCACAGCCTCTACCATTTAGAGATGCGGCTTCGAGGCTAAGAGTTGTTCGCATGATGGTTCATAATTTGCACAAATCAGCAATCAGAAAAGCAAAGTGGAACAAGAAGAACACCCTGCCCCCGTCCCCGTGACTGAAACAAGAACAACAGCTGCATACAGCGACGCCCGCTCACAAGCATGCCATCGTGTTCACCCTGTCTTGGTGTCCGTCGAGATACCCGTGAAATTCCCCGGTGGTCGCGTCCCACACCAGCAGTCGGCGCGACAGCTGCGGCTGCGCGACGATGTAGTCGTTTGCAAAACCGGCGACCTGCACCCAACCGACCGTTCGCTTGTACCACGTGTCCTCCGGCGCCGCGAGGACGATTGGCTCCTCCGGCGACAAGGTGGACGCACGCCGCCTATGAAGCTCTTCTGCCCCGCGTCCGACGACCTCTTCGTCGCGGCGCATCGACTCCTGCCCACCACCGCCCACTATCCCGGAACACGATGGCGGAGCAGAGGACGGAGTCGTGATGCACAGGAGGCTCCCGCGGTTCGAGGACGATCCCGAACGGGAGCGAGCATCGCCCTCCAGCTGGAAGAGCGCCCGCGTCCCGTGCGGACTCAGCGCGCGGAGAGTCGTGCCGCTGGCACGATACACCTGATCTAGAAGATAACCAGGTTGCGCTTCGGCTTCGGCTTGCGCTTGTTCTCGTCCTCGCGCAGGGGCTGCTGGAGCTTCTCCAACCATGGGCTCCTCGTCCTCCCCCTCCCCGCCCAAACCTTGGTCTACAACTACACCAGGTGGAACAACTGAACCCATCGTCCTGTCCGTACCAGCCTGCTGCTCAAGAATTTCAGGTTGCTTCCGAGTTGGGATTTTCAGCTCGAGGTGTCTCCCACGGGGAGTCATATGGGCGCGTGTGAAGCTGGGCGCTGTGGAGACGTCCAGAACGCGAGTATGCACGTGGTCATCTTCGGCTCGCGAAGACGAAGAGCTGCTCACGGAACTTCTGCGAAAGTTCCACGTGATCATCTCCGCGTTGTTTTGCGACCCGACTTTGAATTTTGTTGCCGACGGACTGACGACAAGCAGCTGCAGCAAGCACTTCGTGCCGCAACTCGAAAAACACCCACCGGCAATCATGGCGTTATCCAAAGATTGCAGGTGTTCTTCCCACCAGGCAGCCCATTCGCAGGACCCAGAGCCATCAAGTACAAGTTTCTTGTTCTTTCCGTCGGTACCGCCCACGTCTTCTCCTGCCTTCGGCGCTTCCCTAGCGTCTGGTCGATCGTTTTCCGCCCGCTGTTGGGCCCCTCGGCGAGCATGATCACTACCGGACTGGGCGGAGTTGTTTGTGCGCAGCCGCAGCTCGACTGCGGCCACTAGTTTCCCCGACTCCGTGTTCCAAATCGCGGCGGCTTTGTTGCTTGTCGTCAGCAGCAGCGTCTCGTCGCAACCGGAAAAGTAGCGGCAGTCCTGCACGTCATGGTCAAGGAAACAATCTGGATGTAGTGGCGATGAGCCGTCCTCGAGAGCAGGCTCCGCGCCTTCTGCCGAGCTCGATGCCGCACTTTGCCTCTTCTTGAAAACTTCCGCGACTAGGTTGTGGAGACACGAAGCGTCGCAGGCGCGCTGTTGGCGTGCCAACCGCCGTCGACGTGCTGCGCTGGTGTCCTCGCCTTCCACTTCGTTCGTGTTGTTGTCATGATCATCAACATCCTGCTGTTCCTCCTGTTGGAAAACTTCCTTTACCTTTTGATGTTGCGCGACCTCTTCCTCTTCCTCGTCGGATAGCATCTCCTCGCGGGTAGCGTCGGATTCCGAAACCGAATTCTCGTGGACAGTAAAATGGTACCCTTCAACATGATCGACGTCTTCATCGGGCTCACGCCATTCTGATTGCGGGGGCGCGAAAAACACGGCTGCTTCGCTGCCTTCTTCTACGCCGCGGCCTTGCGCGTCTTCAGCATCTGACCACCAATAAGGCGGTTGCGACGACCTTCTGGCTATTTGCGCCGCCTCTATCCCCCCCGCAGCCAAGGTCAAATTCTGCATCGCGAGCGTTACTGGCCACACATCCACTTCCACATCACCGGCACACAACTTCTGCAGTAGACACCCGGTGGTAAAGTTCCAAGCGAACACCCGCATTTCTTCGTCGATGGCATAAACCATCTCCGGAAGCCGATGCAGCCGGGGCTGCAGATCGTCAAGCTGATCCGTTGATGCAGTACCGCTCCCTCGATGCTGTCGACCCCGGCCACCCAACCCAAACAATGTGATTCCCGCAAAGGGTCTCCGGCACATGAGAGCGAGGGAAGTGTCGAACACTTGGATTATTCGGTTCTTGTGCGGACTGCAAGTGCTCATTGTGGAGTTATCCGTGCTTGTCCCGGCGGACCCGGAGCCCACCCCGCCAATTTGCGTATGCGTACTGTTTGAAGACATAAAATTCACCCGGCTTTTCTTTCTGCGAACACCATTGCAACAGCTTCCGCTTTCCGGACGCCGATAGAATTTGGGACAGTCGTTCCCCGGGCTTATGTCCCACGCGACCAGGTGTGACTCCGTGTCCGACACAGTGAGCATAATTTTACCGTCGTCGGAAAGAACGCGCGTCCAGTAGCTTTCCGGATTGACGCTCCCCTCGTCCAACCAGAACCTAGAATCGAGGAGCATCTCGCACTGTCCCGTCTTTGCGTTCCACACTCGTGTGGTGCCGTTCCAAGCCTGGGTTGCCACGCGAAGTACACCGAGTCTACTTCCACCTGGTTCCGGGGCTAAACCTGCTGAAGGCGTTTTTGTGTTTGTGTCTGAGGCTGAGCTGCTGGCACTAGTTGTCGCTGGCGGAACTGGATCCACCTGCTCCGATGTTGCGTTATTGACGCTGTCAAGACGAGCCGGACGGTCACCTGCTACTTCACTGCAACCGCAAGCCGGCAGGAAGCAGGTCTTACCGACCGTCTGTGTGTGGCCCTCGAACGTTTGCAGCAGTCGGCACCTGTCGACGTCCCACAGGCGGGCGGTGCGATTCGTTGATCCAGTCAGTAGCAGAGTGCGCTTCTGCACCACGACGGTCCCCCTGGTCTCCCCTTCTGGAGCTCGGAAAAGGATGACGGTAGCTGCTTTCGCAATGCGCCGTTCGGGCTCCGTGGGGCGACTCCTCTGGAGCCGCGTGAGCGTGACATCGTGGCGCTCCCCTGGCCCTCGTTCCCCGAAGTCGGCCACCGCGACAACGTCCAGCACGTCCGAGTCGCAAATCTGAACCTGCTTTAACTGTTCACCTTCAGAACTTGCTGTGCTGCTCGAAGAAGTGGTCAACTGCAAGCTTAGTCTTTGCCGCACTTCGTCAATACCCAGCGCTTTCGCCACGAGCTCCTTCGCCTCCACGCCCGTGGAACCACTTGGAACGGCGACTGTCCGCCCGCTCAGGGTGTGGAACAGAACCGACCTGCTGGCCTCGGAATCCGAAATTCCACCGGAAGTCGAAGAGAAAGAGTCTTCAGCATCTACCTCCACCTCCGTGGGAAAGTCAGCGTCGACGCCCTGCTGCCGCTGCTGCAGCTGGTGCACCAGCTGCTGTTGGTTCGATTGCTCGTACCAAGGCGGCAGATCCGCGGCCGGCCAAAAGCGGGCCAGAAAGGATCGTGGCCGCAGACGCTTGAACGACTGCACACCGACACCCGCGACATCGTGGAGCGCATCCAGCAGAAAAAGAAACGCAAGCGAGGTATGTCGGTTCACCATCTTTCTCTTTCAAAAACAACGCAAACAGATCTAGATATCACGGAACGGAGGATTAAGGAATCGAGGGGTAATTCCACACGACGAACCACACCTGAAAGTGATGAATAGGTACAGTACTCACTTAGAATGAGCCGAGTGGACCGACGTCAGCGACGCACGACCCAAGCCATGAAAAAGTAAATCTGATCGTAGTGCGAACGATGGATGGAGCGACAGCGACTTGCTGGTGTCGAAGGAAATAATCCGCAAAGAAACGATCGCCCTGCGCGCCTCGGCTTTGTTCAGCTTCAGCTTCTGGTTCGGCTCCAGATCGGAACTGTTTGTGTTTTCGAACAACTCGCACACTCTCTCTCTCATCCATTTTTTTATTAGTTTTTTGTCGGTTGAATTTTAGAAATCAATTGTGAAGCAAAATACCAAATTAATTAGGTTTGGCCCGGGGGGGACATTTCAACTTCAAGTACATCTACATGGAGCCCCCGCGTACGGAAGAAAATGAATTTTTAGTACAAGAAACATGAACAATTGATACATTCATAGAATGCGGGAGGCCTTGCGCGACAGAAACTACAGAAACAGAAAAAGACATTTATTCTTTGGTGTTTGTATCTTCATGCTCGCGTGGATGACCTGCTCACACCGACGCGTGGCGCCGTTGCGTCGCTTTTCGCTTCTTCGTGGTCACTTTGTCCTTCATCGCTGGACTCGTCTTTCTCGTCCCAAACCGTCGAGAGCGACTGCGACAATCCCAGCGTACTATCTCCCTCAGCAGCTCTTTCCGCACGCCGGGTGTTCACGGCGAACAAAAGAATCGACGAGATGACGAGCAGAACGATGGAGCAGAGAAATATCACTTGGTAGCCCTGCACTTTGTATCCGACCTCCCATTCGAAATCCAAGTTCTTGCTCATGTCGTCCCCCGGGGGCTTTTTTTCCGGCAGTGCACCTCCTTCGGTTCCCGCCTTGCTGCCACCAAAGTGCGGCTTGTCTTCGTCGTCCTGTTTCCACGCGAAGAAGCTGAGCGCCGTCCCGATGATCACGCTGCCCAGTACGTAGCCGTAGGTTGTGCTCGGTCCGAAGAGTGCCATGGCCGAGCCGTGGCCGACCCCCGCCGGGAGGATCCGAAGCGCGAGGCCCAGGTCCCCGATGTTCACCACACAGTTTGACACGCCGTACAGCACCCCGCCGGCATACACCAAAACCATGGTCGTCCCTGGGGAGATGCCCGACGCTTGCAGCTCCGGCAGCATGCTCATGGCGGAGTAAATGACGATCATGAGGAAGATGCCCACCAGCATGAAGGCTTTTTGGGTGGAGGCCCTGCTGTTCGACTCGGTGAAGATGAAGGAAGCCGGGACCGCGATGATGAGCGTGGCGAACTGGGCAAGCATCGCCACGAGCCCAAGCCGGTGGACGCCCTCGGCCCGCGTGGGCACGCCCACCGCGTCCCGCATGAAGAAGAGAATCATGGACATACTCGACGCGCCGGCGTAGAAGCAGACGCGCACGAAGGTTAGGGTTCCGTAGTCGCGGGAAATCGTGAGCGCCGTGTAGAAGGTGTTCCACGCATACTTCATCCGCGCGCTCAAGGATCGATCGCCACCTGCTCGCTCACTTGTCGACTCGGACTGCTCGTCCGGGGCTTCCTTACTCTGGATCCTTTTTGCATTTACGTCGTCCTTGTTGTGTGTGGCCGGCGCCTCCGCATCTGGCTCCGCGATGGCTGCCTCTGCGTCGGGCTCCGCACCCGACGAGTTCTCGTGCAACGCAGTTTCCCCCGCTTCCGCGGCAACATGATCGTCAAGACCACTCCGCGCAGCACGTGTGGCTGCTTCTTCATCCACAGCTGCGCCTTCGGGCAGAAACTCCACATCTTCTTCGCCGGCCAGCTCGAACACAGAGAGGTCCGTTCGCGGCTCCCGCGCCACCATGAAGAAGATGCCCTGCGTCGGTAGATAGAGCATGATGATGAGCACATACGTGTATCCCACCGGCTGTTCCGCACCGGCGTACTGGGAGAAAAAGCCGATAAGGCAGCCCGTCGAGACCTGGATCGCCGTCAGGGCGCTGACGGTGGAGGTCAAACCCCTCGGAACCACGTCGGCCAGGAACGAGGCAGTAATGGCCAGGACGAGGTTCTTCGCGGTCATGGCGAAAACGAGCGAGATGAGGTACAGCGGAACCCACAGGTTGCTTGAGGCTACCAACATGGCGATGTGCGACGCGAGAATGGTCACCGCGCCCGCGGCCAGCACGGGGCGCCGCTTGCCCCAGGGATGCTCCAGGTTGTCCGAGATCATCCCGAAGACGGGCGCGGCAATGTGCGTGCCGCCGTAGATCATGCGTTCCACGATTATAAACCCCGACTGCCACGTGGGGGCCATGCGCATCGCCTCGAGCGGAATTATGAACGCAACGTAGGTGGAAATCACCAGCCCGAAGTACACGAAGGTGGAGCAGAGACACCACATCTCAAACTTGGAGGTGACCTGGAATTCCTTGCGCTGCTGCCGGAGAAGCTGCTTCTCGCGGTGGGCGCGGGTCACATTCATCCGCCGAGGGGACTTCGACGCGTCGCGAGCCCGACTAGGGTCGACCACGTCGAGAGCTCCATAGCTGCCCGTGCCCCCGTGCTCGATGAACTCTGATCCTTTGCCTTTCTTGGTGCTCCTAATTTCACCCTTTTTTCCTCCGGCGACGTCGACAGCCACCGACACCGACGCGCCTTTTCTCTCGTCCGGGCCGTCGCCAAGAAAGTCTCCTGATATGGAGGGATTGTTCCCCTTCATGGCAGCGACGCCGTCCGGCGAAAGACTTGGTGGTACTGCACCAGCGGAGGACATGGCAATATAGTCTGTCGATTTGTTTCCCTTCAACACACAATCAGAGTTCAGTTCACACGCGGATTGATTCTGAGGCCACCATAATTCGCTTTGGTACTTCGTTCTTCTTGTTCTACTTGACAAAAATATACGTAGACGCAATCAAAAATTTTACATTCATTGGTCTCCAGCTGAAAATATTACTGGCGATAGAAATACTCATCGCCGAATTACGCGAGAAGCAGGAACCCCACATCCACGACGCCGATATTATTTGGATTCGATTCACTCCTGGATCTTTGGTAAAAGCACCCCGAGCATCTTCCCTACAACCAACACACTGAAACAATCAACCGGGTGGGAGGATTCGAGCTGTCGAAGGACACTCGACGAAAACACGACCGGCGAATAGATTGATACTTAACTTACATGCAAATGTCCGCTGTCCATTTTTTTGATCCCCACGCTGTCTGAAGATGAAGTTCTTCTTCTGCGAGCTACAAGCACTTACAAAGACACGAACAAGTACAAGAGGAAGCGACTTTTACGAAACACAAACAAATGAACGACCGAACCTACTGGTACTTGTCCGAAACGGAAACAAATTATGAACTACTAGACTAGAAGAAGATCATGACGAAGCGAAAACGAAGACGAGGAGAACTGCACGTCAATCACAATCGACCGTGTTCTCTAGCACCCCTCGACGACCACGACGTCGACAAGTTTTTTTGATAGGCTGCAATCTTGATACCCTCCCAGTATGTAAGAAGCAGAAAACAAGCAGATAGCAGGCAGAGCGTGCGCCACGTAGCAACCGATGAGTATCACAAGGACCAACATTTTTCTTTTCCTGGTTCTCACCTTCGCTTTGTTTTTTTCGCTTTAGTTGCACAGCCGCGATATTCGCTGTGGCAAAACACATCAGCCCTGAACTTCTGCGCCGACTGCATGCCTCATAGAGTTTCTCGCACCTCTGGTTTCTTGACACATCATCGTGATGATGGTCCTCTGCTGGTGACGGCGTTGGCCGAGTTCGTTCTGGTTTATCTTCTTCATCTCTGGACACCATTAATTTCAAATTCAAAGACGAACCATTAATTTTTAAGGCAAGTAGCCGATTGATTCCAGTACTGATGCCCCGGCGACCAGCCCGTTATCAGAAGTGGTCCTCGTCATTCACGATGACTATATTGCCATCCTCCACCCCGCTGGCAACTGAGGAGGAGGCCTCCTGCACATGCTCTTCCTCTAGCTCTCCACTTCCTTCAGCCTCCGCCGTAGATCTTCGCGTTGGATCCGGATCGAGAACTTCGTCCTCCTCCAGGACTTGCACGTCAATGTCCTCGCCCTCTTCGTCCTGCTCCGCCATCGTTTCCGCCTCGTTTTTCCGCGCAACTACCACCGGATCGTGCCGATCAAGAAGAGACTCTATCATAGACGGGGCGGAAACTGTCCTCGGACATCCATCTTCTTCATCGTGAGGGACGTCGTCGTACTTTTTTGTCTCGCGATTGCTCCCGGTGCTGTCGTGGTCCTTCGTATCCGTTATTTCTTCGGTATTAACGTCGGCCGCGGAATCCACTTCTTTGCTTCGCAAGCGCGAGCTGTCATCCGACTTCTTCGGTGAAGATGCAGCTGCCCGCGCACCTATGTATCCGTATCGGTCATGATTTTGATTCTGTACAGTTCGTTTGCCGCGAATACGACTACCCATCTAGCCAAGGGGGATTCAACGCGTGCTGAAGGCCGAGTTCGAATAAAAAAATTATACGGCTAGGCGGGTCGAACTCGCTTTTTCCCAGCGGACTTTCATGATCCATCAGACGCCAAAGACGCTGGGTTCGCTCCTCGACCGTGCTCTTCGGTGTTTTCTCCTTTTCATCTCCCACTCCGCTCGGCTGCGGCTCCGCAGTCGCACTTTTCTGATTTTGTTCTGCCAATGCAGCCGCCGACTCCGTTTCTGGGCCACTTCCACAACTCGTGGATGTTGATGACATTGAGGCTGTTGAGACGATTATCCCGGGCGACGTGTCTACTTCCGGTTCCGACGCGCCAAAACTACTACTCGCATTTTCTCCACTAGCATCGTCGGCCTCGCCATTGTACGACGCCAAGCACAGGTTTTCACTGGACGTAGCGCGGAAAAGACTCCGTTGCGCGCTACTAGTTGTGGCTGACGCGGAGGACGAAGAGCCTCCGCCCCGTGAGCTTGGTGTGGTACTCGTCGCGCCACCCTCGCCACCACTTCCTCTCCCCCCGGTTCCACTACATCCGCCCGCCGGCACCAGCGACGCTGACTGATTCGGGGAGGTTGGCGACGAGTATCCCCCCGTGGCCTGCTGCAGCCTGGTGACGCTTTTCGGCGATGGCGACACCGAGGTGGCGACTTCGCCCACATCCGCCAAGTCCCCGCCGGGGTCGTCTTCGAAATCCGCTTCCTCGTCGAGGAAGTTCTCGGCGCCGTCGGCTCGATTCCGTGCTCGCGTGCCGTCATCTGCTTCATCTTGCCCCTCGAGCCGCGAGTCGCGCAGAATGTCCTCCATGTGCGTTTCGCTTTTGATGAACGCCCCCCCACTACTAGATCCAGGAGGTGAACCGCGGGCGCTGCGAGTGGCCGTACTACTTCCTGGCGGCCCACTGCCCGGGGACGCAGATGGCCCCCCTGCTAAACTGGGGGAAGTGGACGAAGCCGAACCGCACGCCATGGACGCCGACGCGGAGCTACTGCTACTACTTGCCAGCGTCGGCCCTGCAAGGTTGCTGTAGCGGTTCTGGGCTGAACAACCGCCGGAAGCTGCTGCGGCGGGAGACCGCACTTTCGAACACGCCGACGCGGAGTTCGAGTTGTACCCACCAGAACCAGAAGCTGGAGCAACATGGTGATGATGAAGGAGCTGCTGTCCGTGGTCCTCTTCCTCGCCGGACGACGACAGTGATACTTTAAACGTGTGGTGAGGCAGATGCGGACCGCCGCCACCAGGAGAGGAACTCGTACTCTTCCTGGACGGACTGCCGCGCGGAGGCAGGGACGCCGTGTCCGAGCTCGGTCCTTTTTGTCATTCGATTTCATTGATTTACACGGGTAACCAGCAGAAGCATCTGTTTCATCTAGGGCGACGAGAGAGAGAACGAGAGAGAGCGAGGATTGACACGGGCACAGCTTCAAGTTAAGTATACGTATAGTACTTGAAGACGGGCAAGAGGCGGTGCCGGGCGGTGCGAACCCATGTGGATGGTTCCCCCCGCCGCTGCCAATGTACATCAATGGGTAGGAGCAGTGCCTCAAGTCCTGGCCGACCTGTTCGAGGAAGTCCACCTTTTCAAAAAGGTGCTCTCGCAGAATTCGGTTTTCCTCCTCCAGCACGGCCTTTTCGCGCCTCAGTTCTGCAGCCCCTCCTACTTCCTCGGTGTCCACTTTTGATGCCCCGACAAGCAGATCTTGTTTCCCAACCTGGTCGGCGGCCTTCTTCTGTTTCCGAGTAGCGGCCGCGCCGGCTTCTGCGCTAACACCATCCGATGGCTTCCCGAGGACCTCCCCCGATCTCGATCGATCGTTCATCTGCTCGCCTTCGTCCTCTTCTTCTGCGTACGCTACTTCGTGGATCAGCTTGAGCATTTCGTTGTTGTGCAGCTGCACGCGGACCAACTCCTTTTCCAGGTGCCGCACGTACTCCTCCTTCTCCGAGAGCTGGTTGCCCGCGCGCGACATCTCGGCGTACTGGTACTCCTCCCCGCGCATGCGCATCGCGGCCTCGAGTTTGGCTTCGAGCATCGCGATCTTGCGGCGCAAAGTGGTCACCTCGCGCACCAAGCGCTTCAGCGTCGCGTCGTACAGCTGGCAATTCTCGTCGAGGACAACGTTGTCCTTCAACAAATTCGCAATCACGGCCCCGGAAAGCTCCCGCTCGCTCTGCTCGATGCGGACGGGACAGGGCTGAATAGGCCTGGGTCCGGGGTGTGTCTGAGTCGGTGATGATGCTGATGTCTGCGGCTGAATATGAACATACTCGGCGTCCAGCTCGGCGTCGCGCTGCTGGACGATGGAGCTGCGAATGCGATCGATGGATTTCATCACTTTTCGTTCTCACTCTGAGACCCTCGACACTTGAATGATGTTGATAAATTTGAACTTCACCGGGAAAGAAACGAAGATGAATTTTTGATTCACTTTCTCAACCGGTAGTCGCACATAACCCGAGTACTAAGTACGCATCAAGATGGCTCTCCAATTCTCCAAGCGCGCGGACAAGCTCCTCCTGGACGCCCATTGATTTCCCTGCTTTTCGTGGTAACCCAGAAGCAGAAAGTGTTCGCGGTTCCGGTGCAAAAGTATTTCCCAAGGATGTTGCTGGCGGTTTTGGTTTTCTTGATCAAACGAAAAGTCAAAATTTGTGCACATGCAGCGCAAAGGACCTTTTAGAACTCGTCTGCAGTGGCCGAGGCTGCAATCGCCATTCCCATTTTTTTAGCTAGTCTTCCAGATACCACAGGTGCATTGGAGGTGGTACAATAGATACATGGAGTGTACATGGACAACTTCTCGGTCGAAAATTCTTTGTTTGATTCTAACGTCCAAAAAGTCCGACGTTTCTTAAAGCATTGTCGTCTCCTGCCACCTTGCATTATACCTATTCACTACACGATGGGCACTGGCACTGGCACCTAAATCAAATAATTCGTGTGGCAGTTCTTCTTGCAATACCGCCGCCAGCATTTGCTTTCCGTTTTGCTCGCTCTTGTCCTTGCTGCATTTCCAGAAAGAAAGACTGGACGCAGGAACACCGCGCGAACGCGGACCCGCCTAAAATACAATCTCTACCACGACGAACGTGAACAGGAACAGCTTGTTGATACAGCGATAAGCTTGACAAAAGCATGCAGCGAGGGCTTGACGTCCTGTCGAGGACTGCGAGTCGTGTAAGTGTTCTCCGGGTCCGGGTTGCGACTCACTAGACAAAGCACCGCTGTTCGTGTTGAAAGTTCATTCGCTTGAATTTCAATACCTATCCCCTGGCGCGGGTCCGCGTCGCTTTGGAAACGCGTGTGACTTTTCCCTTGCCGCACCCTCGATGCGAACGTGCCCCGGTCGGAAAAGTAATTCTTTCTACTACAAGCTTTGTTTTTCCGATAGCGAAATCAACTGGCACGAACCAATATCTAAAAAGAGTCGCCGACAGCTATAGGAGCGATGGTCAGAGTACGATGGAAAAAAAAATCGAAACTGCAGTTCTGCGGTCGTACTACATTAAGTGCATCTAGAACACTCAACATAACTAACAGTTGTTCACCAACAGTGAATAAGCAGAGTTCTCTTGGCGGTGATGTCCATCAACCTTCGTTCAGACTTCAAACCTTCGTTCGGAGCTCCAACCGAACTTGTTCTCGATGCGCGCGCGCGCGCGGGGCCGCTGGGCGGACGCCTCTTTTCTCCTCTGTCTCTTGCTTCGTCGTGCTGTGTCTGGTCCTTTCTCCCTGCGGACCACCTGGCCCGCAGCTTGTGGTCGCTGCGTTGTTCATTCGATGGATTTCTTTTCTGTCGCGCCCTTGTGAGTGACCGCGGAGAACCGAGGCGGATGGCGCTGATCCGGGTCGACTTGATCCCGGACCGATTGACCTGATCCGGCCCCGCGGCGCGCGCGCATCGAGAACAAGTTCGGTTGGAGCTCCGATGTCTTCCTACGCGCCCGCGGAGCTCCAACCGAATTTGTTCTCAATGTACCGGTGCGCCAGGTCCAATTCCTTGCGGTTCCGGACATTCCAAGTATCTGAAAAGAGAGAGGGAAAAGACAGATTTCTACTTGGAGAAAAAAACATCGCTGTGTCGTCAACGTCATCAACAGCATCAGCAGCTGCTCCTTCATCGAGCTACTTATAGGATCATACATTCACAAAACAGTGTCGCGGAGCTACCTCCTCCCCCAAGGGGCGAAGACGCGGCGCGAGCTCCTTGTTTCCACGCCCCCAGGTCCATTTTTCTTCCCATTCCCACGGTTGGGACGCCCGCGATTACGTCGCGCGCGAAGTAGAGTGCGATCGGTGAGCACGTGGACGTGATTCCCACGATGAGCCACATGACTTCGCCGTGCTTCGGGCCGTTTTCCGGGCAGAAGATCTCGAGCAGGTAGCCCGAGAAGCTGCCTGCTATCAGGGTCGCGCAGAACATGGGCGCGTTCGCGAGCGCGGTGTACGTGCCCTCTTTCCCCGGCTCGGCCATTCTCATCGTGTACTCGTACAGTCGCGGCGACCAGCACGCCTCCCCCACCGCCAGCGTGCAGATGAAGAGGATGGAGTTCCAGTACTGGTGCCCCAGCGCTAGCCAGAAGGGCGCGACCGCGGAGAGGAAGGAACCGAAGATGATCATGTTCAGAGAAGAGATCTTGTTCATGGTGAGCAGCGAGATCGTCGGCACCAGGAACAGGATAAGCAGGGGATCCAGAGCGATCACGGAGCCGTAGAGAGCGGTGGGCCCGAGCTCACGGATGAGATACTTCGGGAACAGAGCGTCAAGGTAGCGGAAAATGACCCGCACCCCTATCAACAGCGAAACGAGGAGGAAAAACCGCCAAAAAGAGTCGGAACGGAAAACCTCGCTGTACAGCGCACACGGAGACTTCAGGAAAGGAGGCTGCAGCGGGATTTGGGGCCGGGGAGCTGCGGGTCTGCAACTTGCGGAGCAGAAGCCGGTGGCGACGTCGGCGTTGCTCTTCAGGGTGGCCATCTTCACGTACTTGCCGGCGCCAGTCGATGAGGACGCGCTTGTGGACGACGTTTTTCCCGGAGACGTTGAGGAAGCGCCTTGGCCTTCTACTCCGCCACCGAAGCCCCGTCTTTGGCGAGAAAACGCGTCGGAGACCAAATGCTCCTGAAAGCCAGCCTCGCCGACGGGCCGCGAGCTGCGGGACCCCGACAGAGACTGGGCCAGCAAAATGTCCTCGAGATCCTGCGCGCGCACGTCATCCTGGCGTGAATTTTGCAATCGCAATCTTGTTTACCTTCTGGAGTTCTCACAACCTTCCATTTCCCTCGCTGAACCTGAAGGTGAAGCTGATGGACGATGAATATCGGAATTACATTCGTTCCTACCAGAAGCTGCAGAGCCTACTTTAAGTAAGTTGTAGGTAGGTGCGCCGCAGCCCTAATTCGTAATTCGTACCTCGTCTGCTAGCGCCTCGCTTCTCGCTGACGAGAAGCTGTTCACGCTCGTCAGGCTATTCACGCTCGCGAATGATGCGAGGTCGGCTTCTAATTCCACCGAGCGGAAAGCGGATCTTGCGGAGGATTTCTGATGGTGATGCCCTGTCTGCCGTATAGAAGTGGACGACGCCGACTCAGTCGACGACGTTTTCCCGGGCGATGATCGCACGGAGGACTGTCCTGAAACCGATCCTGCCGCTGTAGACGTAGAGGGCTGCTCCCCCGAAAGCAGCATCTGCACTTCTTCATCGACGGACATGGTGCTCTGCGTAGACGACAAGGACGCCACACCGCGAGTGTGATCCGAATCGCCCCCGCTCGCGGTCGATGCCGTCCTTCTTGTCGAGCCTTGTTCCAGCAGCTCCAGTGCGGACGGTGCTAGCGACACGCCGGAACCGCCACAGGACGAGTGTTGCGGACCTTGCTCTAATATTCCACCTGCTCTCGTCAGGTGATCTTCTTCTGCTGTAGTTGTGCCTGTTCCACCTGGTGGCACCGGCGCACCTCCTCCGATCATTCCACCCGCGGTCACAGGAACGCCGCCCTCGAGTTCCAGCAGGGTGCCGTCCGGCAACATTTCTAAGTCTCGCAGCAGCGTCAGTGCGATGAACATCGACAAAAACGTCACGCCCGCACCTGACAAAATCAGCAACCGGAACGCCGAGATTTCGAACACCTCCGGACTCAAGTTCATGTTTAAGTTCAGGCTCGTGCTTGTCGGCGGGCTCACTAGGCTGCTGTCGAACGAGGGGATCGTCGTCCTCCCCGTCGCTGCTGCCGAAAACGCGTTCTCGTCTCCAGCTCCACCCCCTAGTTGTACAACCCCCGCAAGATCATGACCCTCTCCAACCCCCGCCGCACTGCTTCCCCCTGCTCCGCCCCCGCCGAAGCCGAAGAGCGTAAATTTGAGCCCCAGGGGGAAGCGGGTGCGAAAGGCGTCCACCGCCGGTGCCGCCGTGATCGCGGCGAGGTTCATGATCACGTAGAACAGCGAGTACGCCAGTACGCGGTCGCCGGGGAGCGTCAGCCGCTTGATCCCAATTTGTAGGACCGGCACGGCGAGAGAACAGCCGATCGGCATGAAGACGAACAGAATCGTGAGCATGCTGTGCAGGGAGGAGGTGAAGACGAGGAGGAGGCGGGAGAGGAAGAGAATGATCATGCCGAAAGTGACGCTCCACTTCACCCCCACGGAATCGACGACCGTACCCATGAGAAAACCGTACACGGAGATCAGCATGCCGTGCACGCCGTACACGACGCCTGCCGTCTCGTCCGACAAACTGAACTCATCGCTAAGGAAAAGGATGAGCACGTACGAAAAAACGAAGTAGGCGTAAGACTCGCAGTACTTAAGCAGGTAGATCAAGTAAAGCTCCTTGGGGGCGTTCCGCAGAAACGACCGAAGCGTGGTCGCGCTGGTGCAAGAGGTGGCGCCCATTTTTTCGATCGAGGACGAGGAAGACGGCACCGTCGCTGCCGCGGCGGAACCAGTAGGTGCTGAGGGTGCCGCCTGAGGCATGTGTAGACCGTTGCGGGAGCCGCTGCTCTGTCGAGTAGGAGAACTCATTGTATTCTTGTTCTCCTTTTCGTTTTATTGCGTGAGCGCGTCCATCGTGTTCGTGCCTATTGGTCCTGGTGCTAAATCAATCTCGCATCGTTGGCATATCTTCAGGAGCGTTTCGATTGCCTCAGTCTGTAGTCTTACTTCATGTTCATCTTCTCTCGCTCCTCGCTCTCCGTCTGCATATCTAAGTAGCTCCCCGCGTTCGTCTGTGGCGCTCTGAGCCCCAGCCTCCCGGTCCTCCTCATTCTCATCGGTGATGATGCGCTCGCATGAGCATGACAAAAAAGAACTAGAACTACCTTCCTCGCCCAACAGAGTTCCTGCGTGTGAGTATCAAGCTCCTCGTGTGGCTCCCTCAATTTCGGGGACGACCCGAAGAGGCGCTTGTCTTCACTCAGGTGGTCCGCTTCCCTGGACACCGCAGCCTCCGCCGCAACTCAGCGTACGCCTAGGCAGCGCGCGCGCGAAATCAAACCACACGAGAAAGAAATCGAGACTGGTCGTGCTCGTGCGCCATGCCATTGGTACTTTATCGATGAGTTTGCGATTCATTGTGGTATCTATAATTTGCTTCACATGGGAAATAAAAGTTGCTTCTGCTTGGCAATTGAAGTCTGACCAAAACGCTGCCGCATCGTGCCAGCGCAAGTCAGACCACGCAATTCTGAAATTTTATGAGTTCTCAATGTCAACATTATTCTTATTCTTTCCCATTCATGGGTTTCAGTGCACTTCTGCCCGGCGACGGGTCCGCCCCATCCGCGATTCTTCGTTGCCCCTGACCACAATCCTCCGCATCTACTTCGTCATCTTCTGACTCGTTGTCCCGGACGCAAAATCTCTCTTTGTGCTCTTCCCATTCCTCGTCGTTCTTGCGTAGGAAAGACAAAATCGCATCGGTGTCGTGTGTTTTTTTCGTGCGGAATTTCTCGAATTTGAAATCACTCCGCAGCACGACGACCTGCCGCAGGGGTTTCAAGGGACAGGCCGTGTCCCGCATGATGCGCTCGTACTTCACGTGGCTCTTGCAGCTCTTCAGCCTGTACTGGCCATCACGCAGCGCGTCTTCGATGGTGTACTGCTTTTTCGGGACTGGTGCAGCGAGCGCGCCGCCTCGGCTTGACGTATGTGCATTATCTGATACCTGCTGTACTTGTGCATCCTCGTCGCCTTCCTCATCGCGCAAGAGAAGCGATCCGCTGCTCGCGAACCCAACAGCTTCAGCTTCTGCTGGCGGCGGCCCCAAAATCGTTTCGCTAGCCACCTCAGCTGCGGTAGGCCGGCGCTCCTCCTTGTTCATTTTTGCCGAGCAGTCATGGTCATCTTGATTGATGCGAAGACTACTGGGCACAGCGGCAGGGGTTTGTCGCCCGACCCTGTCTTTCGAGAAGAAACCTTTTTTCAGCCCGCGAAATTCAGCTTTCTCGGTACCTGGTTTCACTGCGATATCAACGACGCGCGGATTCGAAGACAGCGCGTCGACGACACGAAAACCCGGCCTGCAGTTATCCCGAAAAAAGGTGTAGCTAGTGCGCATTTGACGTGTGTACCTCCTGCGACACTTTTTCCGTCGTAGGGGATGTGGTTGGGGTTGTCGTCGTCGCTGTTGTCGCTCTTCCTCGTACTGGTGGGACAAAGAGGGCAAAGCTTCTGTGTCCGATTCCGCATGCTCTTCCGTCATTCCATCGCTTTCCTCGGCATGATCTGCAGAGTCCTCTTGCACCGCGTCGAGAACCATCCGCAGCGTGTCCTGCTCGCTGGCAAGAATCGCGCCACTGCTCCTGAGACGGCGCGTAAGTCTGGTGCGGGTCAGCTGCAGTGCCAACCGGTCGACAAGCTCGTCCGCCTTTTCCATGTCCCGCTCGAAGAGCTCGGCCACCGTCTCCTGGCGTTCGCGGTCGCTTGCAGCAGTTCCAGTGACGTGCTTCTGGAGGAGGTCATACGAACGCGACCACCACGAGCGCTTCTCTGCCCGGACCTTTTGTTCTTCCGGTTGCTCCTCGTTCTTTTGTTCGTCGAAGAGTACACGGACAAGCTTCGGCGCGTAGTTTTGTTCGCGCGCCTTCCGGTTCGTCTTGAGCTTCTCGACAAGCAGGTCGCGGGACCCCTCGGGAATGGAAAGGAAATGCGCACTGCCGACGACCGATTGCTCTGCTGCCACCCAGGATTCCCAACAGGACTCTGCCGCAGTTTTTCCTCTCCCGGTGAGCCGAGCCCCCAGCCGGTTGATAAGGTCCCTCGGACCTCGCACTCGCAGCGGCGGATCCATCGCACACTTCAGGAAGCTGATCCGACTCGCTGTCACGCAAAACTCGTCAATAAGCCGCTGGACGCCCGTAGCGCTACAGTCGTCCGTGGTACTTGTCTCAGCGAAAGCAACGAGCGTTGAAACTCCGCTACTTGATAGCAGGCCGGGTTTGCGGTCGGGCGCTCCCGGTCCGGGGTCGAATGACGTGGTTCCGTGTGCATCGATTTTCGGCGAAAGTTGTCTCCGAAGTGCCTGGCAGTGCCAGTGCGCAGATTCTGGGCTGAAATGGTTGACGCACTCGCGACGCATCTCCTCAATGTCACGCCAGAACTTGACTCTCGCGTCGTCCAGGAATCCGCCGATCGCTACAGCCTGTTCGTAGCCGAAGTAAGTGTGGTTCGCGTTCGAATGCCGTGACGGGTCGCCCAAGACCATTCTCGGAGGTGGAGGTCCTCCGCCGGATACGGGCGGTTCATGCATGGTGTTTGCTGGGGCACCATGTAAATTTGTGCCCAGCATTCGGTTCAACCGCTCGCTCACGACCGCAGCTTTTGCTGACAAGTGCAGCGCAACCATTACCTGTGCGCGCAAGTGCTGCTCGCTTCTCCGGTCCCGGGTGCAATTGTCGCCCGATTCATTTATCTGGACGTCGGGCGACGAAGATGCGTCGATGTATGTGTAACCTGCCTTACACAGCTTGGCCGCAAGGTCCACGAGCGGGTGTTTGCCACTTCTGCCAAGAACTCGAGCGTCAAGAAAGGGAATGTTGAGGATATTTTTCCAGGCATTTTTCACGTCACTGCCCTCAGGAAAGATCCGTTCGTCACCCAGGAACGGCTTTACGAAAGCCCGCACCTTCTCCAACTCGGCTTTTTCTCGGGCCGCGTTCCTGCCCCCTCTCCGCGAAGCCTTGGATGTAGGTAAAACCGATTGTGCCACGCCTGCAGCGTCGACGGACTCCAAGAAGCACTTCTGCGCCTTGAAGGAGTAGAATCTGCGCACTTTTTTGGATGGGGGCCCGGCGGCGGGAGCGGGCTTCTTATTCTTGGCCCGTGCGGTGCCGGTGCCTGCGTGGCCGCGTCCATCTTCAAGCGGAAAATTCGCAATTGCAATGTTTTTCACGGGAGCAAGCACTTCTTCCTCTGCGGGTACATGATCCAGCTCTAGCATACAGGAGCCATTGAAGTACGCGGCGGCGGCAGGCGACTCGGTGCTAGAAATGGGTACGATAGAGGTGGTCGTGCCGCCATCATGGTCCTGTTCCTCTTGGGCGTTCCCGTGCGCCGCCATGTAGATGGTGTCACCTACAACGCGCGGTTTTATGTTTTCGGAATGGTGCAGGCCGAGGAGTAAGCAGAGATCCTTTAGCTCCTTTACCGTGAGGTAGTCCTTGATATTGGTCTCACTATCCATCGAACCGCCTTGCTCCCGGCCACGACGATGAAACACCACCACCTCTTCCGTCCGCTGGGATTGTTTCCTGGGTCTTGTTCCATCGCTGCGCAGGCAGGGAGGCAGCGTGATGCGCTCAATTGCTCCCAGCTCCACCAACTGGCGCCCCTCGTCGATCAGCAGTCCCTGACTGAAAAGCCTTCCGAGGTGACGCTCGCGATCTCGAGTGATGCGCAGAAACTTCCGCATGACTGCGCGCCCCCGCTTCAGCAATGACACCCTTTTTCCGCGTCCTCCCTTCCTCTGGCCTAATCCAGCGGCAGCTACGACCCTGGAAATCGATTCCCTCATCCCGTACCAGTACTCAGCCTTTGCAAAAAACGGAGCGGCTACATCCGTGTCCAGCTCCGCTATTCGCCTGCGGATGATTCCGAGAGCGGTGCGCGAAATCGTGCATCCCACCGCGCGCAGCGGCCCGAGGGCTCCCCGGAGCCGCGACGCTAGGTCCGCAGCTTCGCTGGAGCGTCTCAGCGACTCCAGCAGCTCGCACGTGACGCTGTTCGACTCTACCACCGTCGCCCAGGTCCAGGACTCCTGCAGAAACCAGCCTGCGACCATCGCGAGCAGCATTCCGTAGTCGTCTTCGCCCCGGATGATGTGCCCAAGCAGCGCCCGGTCCGACGACATGTGTTCGCGATGAATCTCCTGGAGTAGGTCAACCAAAAACTGGCTCATGAATACTAACTCCTCGAGGACGACGCGCGTGCGCCACGCTTGCCAGCCCGAGTCGATCTTCTGCGACCCCGCACCGTTTCTCGTCTTGTTCCTCCTGTAAACTGCGCTGTCGTCTCGGGCCGCGTTCTCCTTTTCCCAGCGCTCCCTGGCAAGCGTCATGAACTCGTCGCACGCGCGCTTCTGGCTCTCCAACTCGCGCGCCTGCTCGCGGCTCTTGAGGTTCTCCTCCACACTGTCAAAGGTCCGGTCAATAACGTCGCTCAGATTGTTGAAACCGAAGGCCGGAATTTTTGCGAAGCCGGTGAAAGTTTGGCCGACTCCAATACCGATCTTCTCCCACCAGCCGCGCTCGCGATCGTCGAGCGCGAGCGGTGGCGACATCTTGTTTGATGTTGTCGTCTCACTTTCCTTTCTGCTCCCTGCACCTCCCCCGGAAACAAGAGCACCAATCGTATATGTTTTCTTCACTTAGCCTTTACGCTTACTTTTGGCAGGAAATCTACGTACGTAGTTCACTGCGAAAAATTTAGCCACACGTACACGTTGTAAATAGATATGCGACGTTCTTGCACGAAAAATTCTGCAGCTGGTATTCAAATCAATGCATGGAGTTGTGTGAAGAGTAAGAGACCATCCGCATAATGATGATTGTCAAGTAGACCGAGATCGCGCCGCATCGGTAGATTTACATCACTGAGCTAAGGCACGGAACAGGAATCATGAGTCGCGGTGAGGGCTTTCGAGTTGCTGCCGGAGCACCGGGCGGCCGCATAATGAAGAAAGTGAAAGGGGCGACGCTGCGAATCTAGGTCATCATCATCGGTTAAGTAAGAAGTGGCAAAGGCAATGGTTTTGCGAACAAGAGCCGACGAGCGATGCAAAACAAGTTTGCTTCTGTGACGCAACCCTACTTGATGCACATGCAATCCCACCAGTTTGCTTCTTCTGCCTAGATGATCTTGATCAGTGAATTGTGTACACATTTCTGGGAACAGAAACGTCAGAAATTGTGGCGAGGACGAGTGCTTGAACTTTTTCACACTTCCGAGTTACTTACTCACTGTGTGAGCCGCTTCCCTTCGACTTCGCAAAGATTTTCCAAATCATCTTCGTTCCTTGGATGAATTGCGCGAGAAGTATTTGCGCAACTAGCGTCGATCATGACGCAGTTGCGGGTAGCGCGATACCAAATCATAATCAATGCGTATAACTATAGCTCGTGGCGATGTGATAATTATTCGACTACGCGTACCGCCTTTCCCTGATATGTTTTTTCCCGTCCTGGTTCTGCTAATCGTCCTGCGCGTTTATAGAAGTTTTAGTTTTCTGGCACAAACAACCGCGCGACGACTTCTGCGCCAGCGCGGCCGCCGGCAACATTCAAATCTACGTACTCTTCTTTGAAGTACCTAAACTCGGCGACTCTCTTCTCGATGTCGTGCAATTCGCCACTCTGTAAAAATCCGTCGATCAGCCCCTTCGTCAGCGCGTACCACGGATGCCCTTCAACCCGCGACAGGTGGCAGTTTGCTTGCTCCACCTTCTCCTTCCGTTCCTTTGCTCCAGTCCTCCCGCGGCGTATCAGATCCGGCGTCTGCTCCTGGTCGTCGACGATCTGGTGCCTGTCATCGTGGTCGCTTGCTTTCGTCCGCGGCGACCTGGAATTGCTCCGCTTCGGGCAGAAGGGCGATGAGGTCAACGTGGCGTCTGAAGTGGTGACAGAGGAAGCTCCTGGGGGTGCGGGGGTGGTCGGCGATGCCTCTCCTGTTGCAGTTGCTGCCACGTCTGCGACTAAGGCTCCTAGGCTTTTCTGCTGATGGTCCAACACCGTTGCCACCGCGAGGTGACACGCCGCGTAGACAATGGCCTTCAAAAAAACCGGGTGCAGCAAATGCGCCAGAAACTGATGCAAAGACCTCGAGTATTTAGAAGTTTTGTGCGCATTTAGAAGTAGATCCCTTTCCTGCCGGAGCATCCGACGGACCGCGTTTTCTGCCTCTCGAATGGCGGCGAGCGGGGCTTCGTCGAGCGTTTCCTGCTGCTCGTCACCGAACCTGAGATTGTTGTAGCACGCGCTGAAGGCCGCAAGGAAGGCGTTTTTGACGAAGCCTTCAGAAGTGAGACGCTTCCCGCCGGGCGGGCCAAGCACAAGCCGCTCGCCTTCAGAATTCTTCGGATCACTGACCAGCACGTACTGCCCCAGAATATCTGCAGGCAGCTGTTCATCGTCCCCTATTTTAGCATGCTTGTGAGCCCCCGCCACAGCGACACGACTACAATCTTCTTCGTTCGCCCTGTAGGGTACCTTGTTTGCTTTTTCTCGCGCCATTTTCGCCAGAGCGAAGCCCAATTGGTAGCGGTCCCACAAAGAAATGTGGTGGTCCGCGTGCACCAGAAGATCCAGCCGTTTGCGTTCCTGTAGTTCTTGCGCCGCCGTCCCCGCGTCATCCGCAACACCTCCCGCCCCACCATCACAGGCTCGCGTGACTTCGACAAATTCGAAGTCCTTGTCCTCGACGTCAACATCCATCGTGTGGTTGCGTTCTTGTTCCGTGTGCTGGAGCTGCTGGCGCAGACGTATGATCTGTGCTTCCCGTAACACAGCCGTCACGGCCAGGTAGGGCAGGGACCAATAGGATCGCTGTACAGTCGGATTGGTATCGAGCATGCGGCAGTTTCTGGAAGAGATGTCGGGAGCACCGGCGCAGGAGGAAAACATGGAGGTGGACATCACGAACGGAAACGAAGGTTGCAGAGAGGCCGTCGGTCGCGCCAGAAATGCCCCCGAAGATGGCGACAGCAGGCCCGCTTCCGCGTCCGACCGCGACACCGACGCCGCGGCAGCGGAATCTGTAATCGGTGAGGGGCCGGACGCGCTCGTTTTCTTGGCGATCGCAAACAGCGCGTCGCCGACGGTCAGTTCGGGAACCTCCGTTTCCAAGTTGAACTGCAGCACCGCGCGCTCGTGCAACTTGTCTTTGTCCATCGGGTCGGGATCGGAATCGTCATCCGCGTCTTTCCCTTTCCCCTGCTCCAGCTCTAGCAGCTGTCCTCGCTTCAGCGCTGCGGCCTCCTCTCTACGGTCTTGATCGATCTTTCCCGCCGCTCCCTCGAGAAACGCTGTCTGAATGAGCGGGTCCCAGGCGAGACGGAGCAGTTGTTCCGTCCCTCCCTGGTGTATCTGCTCCTGCGGGCCCATGTCCGCCGACAGGCTCATCCAAACCTCCTGGAGCGTCGGGCGAACGAAGACGGCCGCGATTTCCTGAAGAGTAATCTGGCTGCCCTCCGGATCGAATAAACCGGGACTCGTCCCCATGCCCGCTTCCACCAGGAGGTCGTGGGAGTCGCGACTGCCTTCCAGCGTGGCGCCCACGACCCATCGCCCGGCCTCGTATGCCCTTCGCACCGCGAACTCGATGTGCCGCGCCCGCCGATCGCGGCCGCCCTTGGAGGGCTCGCTCCACTCCCGAGCGTTCTCCAGATCCCGCTCTACCTCGGCGGCCCGCAGCTGCGACAGCCGGACAGGTAGTTCCTGCTGCCGCTGTTGCCCGTTTTCCAACCAAGCGCTCCCGCTCCCGCGACGAGAACAACTTTTGACGCAGCCCTTCGAGAAGTAGTTCCCGAAGTAGTTCCCGCCGAGAGAGTAGAAGAGAGACGCTTCATACGATCTGACGACGGAGAGACGAAGATCCTCGTCCGACTGATGCTTTTTGTTGCCTGCGATGCCTTTCCTTGCGACCCGCTTGGTGTCAGCTTCTTCTGACTGCTGCTGCTTGTTCGCCGTCGAGCGGGCAGATATCGTGTTCGAACTCGCTGGATCAACATGAACATATTCCGATCTGATGGTGAGCGTCGGCTTGTGCGGTTTATTTCTCGTAGCGCTGGCAACGCAGACGAGGGCTGCAGCTGCACTAGCGCGGAGAACGAGACCGAAAATGGACATGGCAGCAGGTGTGCGACCAGTACTCTGCCAGCCGGTTTAGTTTCGTTCGGAAGGCTGAGTTTTCTTTTTTTTTTTGAAAGCGTCTCCCCGCAGCTTGCTCTGAACAAAAGGAAACGGAGTGGGGAAACAAAGAGTTCAAATTGATGAGATGCGTAAAAAACAGTAGAGTTGTATCGGCAGTGACAGTGACTTGAAGCACAGTAGCAGGAGCAAGCGCGCGCAGGGTTGTACCTTGTATGGAAAGCGAAAAAAGTTACTTAGTGTCAAATACTTAGTCTCAAATACTTAGTCTCAAAAAAGCGTGTCTTTGTTTTCTGTATCAGTGTTTGTCCTCGCGCTGGAAACTTTACACTGAAAGAACTGAATTGAAGAAATTGTGAATGGCGCAGATCATTTTCAGAGCAACAGCCGAACGCGCGGCAGCCACGACCGCAATTGCACCTTAGAAGCGATCGCGATGTAGATCAGATCTAGATCTTTACACGGACGGGACCACTAAAAAATCTATTCACAGACCACGAGCCAGATCTTTTCACAGACCGGGCGCGCAACCTGGTGAGTATTTCCCATCATTCCTTCATTCTTCTCCGCACGGTCACGGCAATATCCGACGGCGAGCACGAAGCAACTACAAGGAAGAAGATCCACGAGACCATGGCCATCATAAAGTCGTGAGTACTTAAGTCGAATTCGAAAGGCAACTGCGAAATTCAGAACTGCTACTGCAACGGCAGTCTACTACCTGATGTGCATGTGACCTTGACCACGAAGTCGCAACAGAACGGTTCCGAGGATCGGCTTCGGCGATGAAGATCTTTCTTTGCGAACAGTCGGTGCTCACAAGGTGCGCGCGGAGCGCTGGAGCAACAGTGAATTTTTGTGATTTTCCACTGTACAGAAGTACTCAGGACAGGAGCGAGCGGCCAACAACTCGCGGAAACCACCGGTGCTTAATAACGACAAGGGTACATTCACTTTGTACAGAAGCGTCGTCGTTCTTTCGCGGCAGCTCCGACAAGCGGGGCGCACAAGCGACGCAGCCCTTTTTTTCCTGACTTGATCGACGACCAAAAATCTTAATCTTTTTAAAATCTGTGTTTACTTTTATACGTGCACCACACCTGTACGTGCTCATTAAATAGAAAATCAGAGACGCGTTCTCCCATAGAGGTGTCGCATTTTTCTGCTCATACATAGTACACTGACTTTGTCGAGGGGGCGGAGAGATTGGTATTTTTTCCAACTCGGTCTACCCACAACCACATCCGGCGCCCACAATCGGGTATGCCTATGCGCGTATGGTACAAAAGCAAGCTAGAGCCTCGGGTATAAATGCTGAAGATGATGCGCAATCTTGCATTTTTATACGTGCGTCTGCGAAGAACGTCTAGGCAGAATAAAGTGCAGACCTAGACAGAGGAAACCACTTAAACCACTCGACAACGGAATCGCAATGAATTCCGGTTTGTTGGCACTGGCAGCAGGGCCTTTTCGAAAAATAATAGCGCAACCACTCAGATCGGTGAAAACTCGTTCTTGTGTCAGTGTCAAAGTCAAGCTTCTACTGCATAGTAATTGTGCCAAGTGTATCGGTTTAACGTGAAGCTGAACACGTCCCCACCTGTTTTTGGAAAAATACCATTCCATCTTCTCCCAGGCAACGTCCTTTTCATCTTCATGTCGCCGGTTTGCAAACTCCTTCTTTCGCTTTTTCCTTCATCATGCTTTTCGGCACTGGTTTCAGCACTTTGAAGGAGCACATGAGCGTTTCGTCCACCTTCATCATCGCCCCCGCGTTGTCGAATTCTTCGCAGTAGTTTGGTGCGGAGAACAGCGTGATCAGCTGCCGCTTGGCGAAGAACTCGTAGCCGTCCTCCACCACTTGGTGCGCGCGGCAGATCAGGTCCAGGTCGTGCTTCCGCAGGAAGCTCTGCACCACGTCCGTCCCGAAGATGTAGGACACGCCCCGGTCGTTCTCGGCCCAGCCCTTGATCTGCTGGTCGGGGTCCGCCCAGAGCAGGTCGCACAGCATCCCTGTGTCCGGAACGTCGGTGGGGCGCACGAAGCTCTTCAGGTCAGTCAACGCGGTCAGCGAGGGCGACAGGCCGCCGTGCACGCACAGGATCTTTTCGTCGATGAGGGCGGACATGGGGAGGCAGTTAAACATGTCGCAAAAAAACTTCCACAGCTTCACGGAGTACCGCCGCTTGCAGTCGTCGTAAAACCCGTAGATGCGCGTGATCCCCGCGCACTCGTGGTTCCCGCGCAGCAGGAAGAAATTCTCCGGGTACTTCAATTTGTAGCACATCAGCAGGCACATCACCTCCAGACTCTGGCGCCCGCGGTCCACGTAGTCGCCCAGACACAGGTAGTTGTACTCCGGCGGCCAGCCGCCGGTGTCGAAAAACCGGAGCAGGTCGAAGTACTGCCCGTGGATGTCCCCCAAAATGTTGAGAGGCGCCTCCAGCTCGAGGAACACGGGCTGCGAGAGGAGCACGGTGCGCGTCGCATTCAGCAGCTTCTTAATGTCGTTCTCGTTTAGCGGAATCTGGGCGACTTGCTGCCGGGCGGGGTTGTTCTTGCGGTTGTGCCGAATCTCGAGAAGGGACGTCACAAAGGAGTCGATCTCGCCCGCGCTGGGCGAGTGAGCGTTGCCGTCACTCATACCGCTGGTGTTGCCGGTCTGGCCAGAACCAGGAGGAGAGGAAGAAGAAACAGCAGAGGCCAAAGTCTTGAACATCGATGGCAAGCAGCGTCTGAGACAGGACCGATGCTGATGCGGTCTTACTGTATCTCAGTATCGTATGTTTGTATCTGCGACGACGCTCGCACGCCTGCAAGCAAAAAGTGGCTCCGCGTCCGTGCGGTGCTAGATAGTGACGACGACGATGTAGAGCCTGCTCGCCTCCGCAGCTAGAGCTACCCCCGCTTCCGGTAGTATTGCAGAATTTCTGACTCAAGCGGAGACACCCCACCGCGTCAAAATCGAAGCAGGAATTTCCAACACCGGCATGTTTCTCATCCTCATACTCAAACGCAAACCCATGATTGTCATATCTATGCAGGCGAGGAAGCTGGCTCGCAACACAAAATTAAGGCCCTACTCCTGCCGAAGATGCGGCCATACCGAACGATCTATGTCTGTTAAGTACCACAAAACAGCACCGAAAACGAATCATTGATGCATGCGCATGTTGCTTGGCGTGACTTTTTCCCTTCCTGCTCTAAGTGAAGTCCGATTGGTGCTTTCTTTGGCTCAAATGTCGAAAGATGCAGCAATGCACGATACTTATGTGCGCCGAGGAACGCGAATAAAAAAAGTGACCACAGGCGAGCTCAATCACTCAGGCAGGCAAGCAAGTCCTCCCTCGAGATGATGAAACGAACAGAAGTACTTTGTTTTGAAGCAAGGCCATCGCAAACGCGCTGCAGATCCAGAGGCATTGGTGTTTCTTTGACAAAAACGAAAATCTCTGTCATCTATCCGTGTAGCGCGAGTCCTGTCATTGTTGATCATTAGTTGGCATGCACAACGAAAATTGTTCTTCTTTTGGTTGATTATCAAAAACAAAGAAAAGCATTCCGGACTCGAAATCTGGTTGTGGTCGATCAAGAAGTTCTGGATCTTTAATAATGCCTTTTCCTGTGGTGCGCCTGCGCGTGCGCTCCCCATTCGGAGGTCCCTAGATGAAAAATATCAGAAATGGTACAAAAGCGGTCGGGTCCTCGTCTGCTAGAGCTAGATAACGATGAATATGAAAACGATCAACGTATGAATCTTCAGCAAAAATATTTTGGTTCTTCGTATCTTCAATTTAGTAGTCAGCAGTGGCAGTGATTGCATGGCGTCGTCATCAAAAATTTTGTGCTGCAAAAAAGTGTACTTATCTTTGTTTTCTTAGTCCAGCAAGTGCAAGCGCAAGGATGAAGCCGCTACAGGAGGAGGAGCGTCCTCCAGATTAAATAATGGCTCCAGTCGCGAGCGTTCATCATGCTTCATTCCTCGCAGCCCGACGGCGGTTCCCCCACACAGAGTACCTCCACCGTCGAGGATCCTACCGACGGGCGGCGGGACGAGGTGGGCGGCGCTTGCTCCCCGAGTGCCTCCAGAAAGCATTCTACTTCGCTTCCTAACGAAAATGCCTCCTGTTGTACTGGCTGCCGTGCTGTGCCGATTTCAACGTCCTCGTCGAAATGCGGACCGCGCGCACCTATGATCAGCGCGCGCTCCTCTGCCGCGGCACCGGTTCGCAAGGCGACGACTTCGGGCTCATCGTACGCAGTCTCCTGCTCGTAGTTTTCCGGGTAGCTCGCGATTGACGTGCGGACACAGACGGATGGCATCGATCTGCCAGCAGCTGCGGAAGACGGGGAGGAAGAAGATGCACAGCTCACAGAGGTGATGCGCATCCCCAGCGGCTGAATTGGTTTCGGCACGACAAACGTTTGCTGACGCTCGCAGCTGGCACCGATTTCGGAATCTGCTGCTGCGGTCGCGTTGCTGCACGATGTCACGTCCTCCGGGTCACCGTTGGAACCACTCGTTTCGCTCCTCCTGCTCCTCCCCCCGTTCCCCACTTCTTGTTCTTCCGACGCTTTCTTTTCCTCCTCGTCCACAGCGCTGGCGTCGCCGTCGCTCAACAAGTCCATGCTCGAGGCGCAAGAATCCCGCGACGCCCGCGACGTCCGCAGCGGGGCCGCCGCCTGGCTCGACGGGGGCGCGGAGGAGGACTCACAGAACGAAAGTGACGACTGACCCGACTGTACGGACGGATTCTCCCGGCGCGAGCCCGCGGCGGATGCGCTTGCGGACGACGAGCTGCCTCCGCACTTTGCCTGCCCGTGGTCGCTGTCCGCATCCGCTCGCTGTCCGTCCGACACCGAGCCAGCCGTGCTGCTCGACCCGGCCGATAGCGCGAAGTACTGCGCAGAACAAGTCCTCCCGGTATTCCGCAGCAGCTTCGCAGTACTCCACGACGTTGTTGACTGGTGCTGTTCGAATGCCTCCCCCTCCCCCTGCTGCTGACGTGGAGAATCTCCGCCATCACGCTCATGTTGGAATCGTCGGGCTGTAGAAGTGCTCGAAGTGGTCACGAAGGCCGGCCGAGGAGCTGCAGCGACCTCACGCTCACAGTACTCAGGATCGAGTGTCGCGACGCTCTCCACGTCGTCTGACTCCGAGTTGTAGATCTGGAACCGCTCGGGCGAACGCGGAAAAACGATTTTTACCAGTGGAGAGCGGAAGCGGTGGTCGAAGCAGGGGCTCGCCGAGGATGCTGACGAGGAGCTGCTGATCGGATCCTCTACTTCTCCCGCGCCGCAGCCAGAGGAGGACGACGCCGTGCTTGCGCTGGCAGCGCCCCGGCTCCTCTTTACCTTCCCCACAGCAGCCCCCAACGCAGGGGCCGAAGGGGCTACTTGTTCCACGACAGACTTGGAGACGGATAGAACACGGCACGGGACGGGGGCCGGCGCTGGTGATGCCCTCGGGATCTGCTCCCCGTCCAACGCAACGGCTTCGGTGCTGCTAAGGAAGTCCTCCACTGTTTCAGTTTCTTCCTTCAGTAGTTTTTCCCTCTCGTCGCCGAGCCGTTCCTGCTCCTTCTTCAGGGCTTCGGTTAGCTTTCTGAAACTGAATCCACTTTTCCACCACAGCCGCAGCAGGGAAGCGAAATGCACCACATCCTCCTCCTCGAGTTCGGAGGTAATCATGTCATCCTTCCGATACAACTTCTCAACGCTGCTGTCAACATCTCGTCCGTGCAGGTCCTTCGTCGGCACGCGGGATGGTGGTTGGATCAAGCCGCCCCCCCGCTCTCTCCGCACAAGCGAGTTTGTGACCGTGCTGCCTTCATCTGACCACACAGTTGACATCAACTCAGATGTGGACGACAGGGACTTCGTAGTTTGTGATAGGACCACTTCCTGGGACTTGTCGGCACCAGTCTCGGTTCTCGGCGCAGCATCCTGCTCCTCCGCGAACGCATTCGCGCCCTTCAATGCGAACGTCCTCGCGTCTGCCGCGAACTGATGCGCCACGAACAGGTACGCTGGAACGTCGAACAGCGGAACCGAAAGCAGCCACGAGAAGCAACAGTCCTGCAGCGCGTGGAACATGAGCCGGATTTTCGACCCGATCGAAAGCTCGCCACTGCTCCACTTCGGCGCTGCTCCACAAACCCGGTCATCGAAGGCAAGTCTTGGGACGAGGATGAGGGACGAGGAGCTCGCGCTGCAGTCGCGTAAGTAGCCCTTCTGCGTGTACCGCAGCCGCAACCCAGCGACACCGCACGCCAACGTTGCGCTCGTCGAGCACATCGGCTGCTGCGCGTTTTCGCCGTACCGGGTGTACAGTGGGTGGATCCTTCCCTGCAGCACTCGGTGCAGCAACCCCCACGCAACGCCGCACAACACAAGCGTCGCGAGCAAGTAAGCAAGGAACACTGCTCCGCCAACGGCCGCGACGCGCACCGTCATGTGCTCCTTCCCCGCGCTCCAGAGCGGAATTTGAAGCAACGCGTACACAAACAACAGCGAGTGCAGCAACCCGCTGTCGAGCAGGTAGGGAATTGCAGCGTGTCGCAACCACTGGTGGAAAAAAATGCGCCAAAAAATACGCAGCGTCGAGGACCAGGGGCGCGGAGTGGCACTGGCAGAAGAAGAAGAAGTTCTAGCGCCACTGCTCAATAAGTTGAGGAGCTGCGCCATCGACGCGGTGCCAATGTAAGACGATTTCTCGATCGTGCCGCGAGAACGGGCGCCGTAGAGCTCGCACTGCTCGAAGAAGGAACCGCCCCCCTCCCCCGTTCTTCGCATCCCGCAATAGTTGCAAGGAAGCCAGATCGGCGCGACTCGGACGGAAGGAACCGGCACGAAGGCCGGGTCGCCCTGTGCGCTAGTACGGTGGTACTCGGTGGCCTCGGCTTCTACTTGGCTTCCGTCCTCATGTGGTCCCTCCGGCCGCAGATGAACAAGTGGCCCGTACTCAGTCGCGCCGAAACTAGATTCTTGCACGTCCTCGCAGTCCTGTTCATCGAGGTCGTCGCCCGTATCGACCGTGCTTTCGACGCGGCCATCCCCGGTCCTCTGCAGACGCCGCTCGCTGCGGTTTCTCGCTGCCAGCGCCGCACCGATTCTCTGCCGCGTTTTCTCCCGGTCGGACAGGAGATGAAGCCGCTCCCGCCGCGACGAGTCGTCGCTGCGGAGGTCCCCCCAGACTGCCGCGAGCAGGCTTTTGGCCGCGAGTAGACCCCCGCTCGAGATCGCATCGGAAGCCAAGCCGTCAACAAACGGGTGCTGCAGGAGCGAAAGCGAAACCGAAAAGCAGCCGTGCGCGGTGGAAACCCCGGCCAGAGAGCTGTTCGCGTAGTACAGATCGGACAGCTGCTTCAGCGAAAAATACAGGTCTGGTGCGCGCAGCAGGCTCGGCAGCCGCTCGTAACCGCGTAACTCCAGCACCGGTGGCTGGTGGATGGTCCACGCGCGGCGGTTTCGAGTTGCATCCGCGTTCGCTCCGTCGGCCGCATGGAGCTCCTCCTCCAGCATTTCATCTTCCTGGCTTAAAACGTCTAACGCTAGCTTCGGCAGGTAATTGCGGTGCAAGAGAGCGGACAGGTCGCAGCATGTGACCCAGATCAGACTCTCATCCACCGACGTGGTCCGCTGACACTGAGATTGTGCTCCGAGGAGCCCCTCGCCCAAATGTCCTCTGTTTTGGCGCAGCCACTCCTGCGCGCCCAACACCCCCCAAGCATAACGCGACGCGTACATGCCTTCCTCCCAATCCGTTCCACCAAACATCCCCGGCGCGTCGATCACGCAAAAGTCGCGAAAGTGCTCCCGATACCTGCCTTGCAGCTGCTCGAGGAGGTCGTGAACCGGAGTCCTCCACCCACCCTCGGCGCCAGCTGCTCCGCGCGCACCCGACGATGACATCGCGAGCAAGACCACGTTTTCCTTCGTGTACCAATTAGCATTTTTCGACGCGGCAAGAGCTTGCTCTTCCTGTATACCTTGCTGGACAACCGCTTCTCGGGGCCCGCTCGGTGGGGTTAGCAGTAGTTGATCGATCCACATCTGGCACTCCGCATAAGTCGCGTTTTCCGGAATAGGCAACAGTAGGAAGTGCAGCACCTGGTCGTGACTTTCCGCCGCTGTTGCACTCTTTTCGTCTATTGCGCCTTCACGAACTTCCGCGTCGTACTCTGCATGCCAATCCGTGTCACACGCTTCGTCCACCTTCCCGAGGGCGAGGGCGGACCCCAACGCCATCGCCAAGTACCGTAACAGCAACACGCACAGAATCGGACACGCCATCAGAAAGAAGAGCGGAACCAGGTGCCGGTGCAGTGCTGGTTCGTGATGCTGGTCGTGCTCCGCCACCGTGGAAGCTCGTCCCCCGGGCGCGCCGTCTAATTCATGCGCCGAATGCTTGTCCGCGAAAAACATCCACCTCAAGAAGACCGCAAACATACCAAGCGTGCAGCCCCAGAAGAAAACCACCGGAAACTGCAGCACGAAACGTGTCGAGCACAGTTCGCGACTGTAAATGGAGGGTTTTTTCATCACAACAATGCCGTTGTCGACTTCTGATGTCCGATGTCGATCGCCCGGAGAAGAAGAGCTTCTCCCCGCTGCGGAGGCCCTGCTGGAGGGAAACGCGGTGGGAAAAAACCCGAGGCGATCGCACCGGTTCCTTGGCGGGATCTGGAGCCACAATATGCGATCAGCATCCTGTCCAGGATGGTCTTTTCCGTCTGTCGAACTTGAAGTTGTTCGTGTTTCTTTTTCTTCCGAGAGGTAAGTGATGAACCGGCGGCGCTGCTTCTCCTCTTCATCTTCCTTTACACGTTCGCGCATGCTGAAAAACGAGTGCAGCCGCGCCTCCAGAGAAGCTTTCTTTGGTCGCTGCATAACAGGAGGAGAAGATTCGCGACCGACGGTTCGAGACCCACGAGTCCTGGAGCTGCGAGCCCCCACGTCTGCCCGCCCTCTCATCTGGCGCTCCTTGTTCCTTGGCCCCACTTTTTGTTGCTCAGGAATGTTCAGAATTTTTCCGTTTCATAATCATGTTCCGTCGTTGTAGTCAGTCGTATCGCTGTCGCACACAACTACGCAAGCTGTGTACACCATTGTGCGCTGCGGCTGCCATGCCAATCTAAATAAAAAAGTGAAGAAATTCTTGCAAAAGACGGGGGCAAAGCATTCGCAAACAATTTGCCCTGATCGGGTGGGAATTCATATAGGAAATCAGTCTCGAGCTTTTCGTTTGAGTTTCTACGCTTTCAGTTTCACAATGTGGCAATGACTGGTGAGGATCAGTGCGTTGCCGTTGACGACGACAGAGTCGTGCACGCCAGAAAGCAACCCTCCTCCTCCATGATGACCGAAAGAGATTTTTGTGCTTCAACCGGAGCAACAAGAGAACCGACCTTGACGAAAACAAGCACGACGAGCTCAAGACATTCCACGAGGTCGTTGACCGAAATAAAAACAAACCAGGCCCAGGCCCAGACGCACGGCGCGTTAGAAAAGTTGTTTAGTTTTTACCAAGGTAGCTTTCTTAGTGATACAAACTGTCACCGTCACGACACAGACGCAGACGCACACAAATTCATATCAGGAAGTCAGTGCATGTGCAAGTACTACAGCGACGAGACCGATTTATTTTTTGTCAAACGAGGCGTCGCATGCGAACGTAGGACTCGATTACTCCGTGCTCCGCTTGGCTTCGATGGACACCGCTTGTTGCGTGTTGACAACACAATGAGCTTCCTCGTCTGGTGCGCGGCGTGCTGTCGTGCCACAAATAAAATCAAAGTCAGTATAGCGCTATAGGTGCGAGTGTCTGAGTAGAAGTAAAGAAGGCGCAGCGGTCAGCGCCTTCTGCCCGACGAGCTCCCGAAGACACAGTCCTCGACTATGCCTGCGAGCAGCTTCTGCAGTTCCTCCGGCGCGTAAGTCGCGATCACGTTTTCGGGGATCACCTCGAGCGTTTTTTTGCGCACGATCTCGCACATCGCCTCACCCTGCGACCGCTCCTGCTCCGTTGGGCTCGCCACCGTGCACATCGGCCGCTGCGGATTCGCGCCCGCGCCGGCGGTCCCCGGCGGACCCAGCTGCGCCGCGGAGGACGCAGAGCAGCTGCCGTTGGTCCCGCTGCAGTAGCTGGACAGGAGCAGCGTCGTCTGCGCGCCCGCGCTGTAACGGCCCAAACTGAGCTTGTCGTACTTCTCGCTGCGGGGGACGCGCAGCATGCCCCGCTTGCCCCCAGACGTCGAGTGCCGCAACATCTTCAGCAGGTTGTGCTCCAGCGAGTGCTTCGAAGTACCCTCCGGCGCGGACCGGAGAAAGTCCAGCAGCAGCTCGAAAAAGTGGCGGAAGAAGTACTCTGCGAGACTCTCGTTCTGGCTGAAAAAAGCGGCGATCTGGCCCGGCGGGCCGCCGGCGCCGGCTGACGCTGTACTACCTTGTAGTGGGTTATTTGATGCACCAGCCTGGTCGAGGCGGAACATGTCCAGGAGCACGTCGAAGAGCACGAAACGCGCGAACAAAAGCGGCTTCATCAGCTGCAGGCTGAAGAGCAGCAGCGACAGCGCTAGAAAGCGGTCATGCTGGAGTAGCACCCCCTCGATGAACCTCGATGGGCTCGCGGCGGGGCTGCTCGTGTGCCACGCCAGGCAGAGCAGGACAAACTCCTGAATGGGAAACGCGGAATTGAGCCAAGAGGTCGGTAGTTGGATCTGGCGCACAATCCCGTGGAGGGGCGTGCGCGGTGGCGAGACGCCGCCCGCGATGCCCATCTCGATCTCGCTATCCTGGTTCAGCCCCATGCTTCCCATCCCGCGCGCGTTTGTCGAGGAAGTAGAGCCTGCACTCGCATTGGCACCCCCTCCCCCTGCACCGCCCCCCACGGACTGTCTTTTTCGCTTTTGCGCGGCCTCGTGGTAGGACTCAACGTTCTGCTGGATTAGCGGCTTGTTGAAGTCGGCCCATTCCTTGAATATGGGCGCCACGAACGTCGCGTTCACGTCACCAGCGTGCGGATACAGCAAGATGAGCAGCTTCATGCCTGCTGCAAATTCGTCCGCTGTGTTCACCCCCGGCACGTCCACAGAATCCCCCGCTAAGCTACTACTCAACACCGAAGACGCCCCTGCCGGGGGGGGCAGAGCACCCTGGTGTCGGTGGTAGCCGCGATCGCTGTCCACGGAGCCCTCGCGACTGCTGTTGGACGAATTCGTCGCGTCGTGCGGCGAGAAGTACCGCCGCGCGAGAGGCAGCACGGACTTGCTCTCGCAAAGCCGGATCGCGTATGGAATCAGCTCGTGCGCGAAAATCGCGCACAGCTTCTTCGTGGTCGGTGTGAACACAGTCTTGCAGCGGCCGCGGAGCGGTTGCGGCTGCTGGAGTGGCGCGGTGGCAGTGCTCGAAGAAATCGGCGGGTTCATACCGTTTTTCTGACCGTTCGACGCACCATTTGCAGGACCACACGCGGACGCGTCGAGTACGACGTCAGCCACTACGTCGTACAGGTGCTCGCACTCGAATTCCGCAGTGGTCGTGTCGTTCACATTTTCCTTCGCGAGCAGCGCAAGCAGCTCCGGCTTCGACCACGCCGAAACCTGCCCGCCTGCTCCCAGAGCCCGAAATTTCCATTCGTGCGACATGCTCCGCTCCACAAACTCGTCCAAACGAAACGAACTGGAAGCAGCTGCGCCGGTAGAAGCGGTACCTGCCGCACCGTCCGGAATCGCGAGGCCGCCGCCTGCGCCCGTGTGCTGCCCAGGCTGCAGCTGGTTCTGGTTTCTTCTGGCCTGGAGGAGATTTCGCGCGAACTGGCCCAGGTCGTACTCGACGATCAGCGAGCTCTCTACGTAGTGCGTGAACAGGGTGCAAAACTCCAGGAACAGATCTCGGTCCAGTATTTGGGACACTGGCATCAGTGCCTGGAGCCACTGCTCCTGCCGCACCCGATTCAACAGCGGCGAGCGCAACACCGTAAGAAAAAGCAGCTTGCACTCCTTCACCGTCGGCAGGCCGTGCGAACCCGCCGACCCAGGCACACCATCCACAGACGTGGGGGAGCCCAACTTCACTGCCCGGGCATCATCGTCGCCGCGGCCTCCCGCGGTCCCACCGCCTCCTTGCTGTTGCTGGAGGTTGAGGTTTCTCTTTGCGGCTTCGCGGCGGTAGCAGTCGCCCAGCATAATCAAGCTCACCTCGAGCAACTGTTCGATCAAGATGTTGGCCGGATCGTTCTGCAGTTGGAAACCAGGGGCGGTGCCGGTGGCCATGGCGATGGCCTCCTGCTTCAAAGCCTCATCATGATGCTGCTGCACCAACGTTTGGACGAGCTCCAGGAGCGCCATGCGAACCATGAGCTCGGTCTTGTCCGCCTGCCAGAGCCCCAGTAAAGTCTGGAGCATCTGTGCCTTCGACTCGCACCTGTGGTCGTGATTGGGGTGCTCCTGGTCTGTCACTGTTACTGTAAGAAGTGTACCAGAACTAGATCAAAGAAATAGTAAGCCTGCTCACGGTGCTGAACAAAGAGAGGCAAAGATGAGGTACCACTACCAAGCAATGGACTCTGAGACCGAACATTTCGGATCGCAACAGAAATTGCTAACTTTCATGTTCAAATTCATCGAAGGAATAGAATACGCCCCGTCCCCTTCTTCGAGAATTTTTTTCACGAGGCTGAGGCATCTCCACTGCGTCGTTGGGTTCGTCACACTCCGGAGCAGAAACACGAGTGCATCTGTCAGCGGCGACTGGATCTGGCTCCATATCGTATGGTCGCTGTGCCGCGTGTAGATCTCCTCAAGAGGCGACAGGATGCTCATGCGAATCAGCTTGCAGTGCCCAAACTGCAGAAAGTTCGACAGCACCTCAAGGACCTTCGGCAGCTCTTCCACCGGAAGGTCGTTCGCCCATGCGCGGAAGAAGTAAGCGACCCGGATGGGCAGCACGATGTACCACACGAGGTTTTGCGCGGGCATGTTTTGCAGGGAAGTGGCGTCCGGCGTCTTGTTGTACAGCGAGATGGCCGGTTTCAGCACCGGCAGCAACTGCGCGAAGATCTTCGCCAGAAACTGCCGCTCCTCGAGCAGGTTTACCTTCTGCTGCGAGTGCTGGACCTGGTGCCCACCGTTGGCCATCGTCGGTGCAGACGCCATCGGGACGGCGGCCGCCGTCACCTTCGGGCCAAACGTTCTCAGGCCGCCGCCGCCGATTTCGCCTGGTCCCAACAGCGTTCCCTGCTGCTGCGCCTCGTGAAACTGGCGATCCTGGCTCACCTTCTTGAACAGCGACTGGCACACGGTTAAAACCGACAGCACCATGTCGTAGTTCTCTATGCTCCGCAGATCCAGGCACGGGAAGGTGGTCACCGAAGTTGTACTTCCCATCCCTCCTCCCGGCGCGCCAGGGGCAGCGGCCGCACAGCCCCCCACGACGTGAAGATTCTGGCGATTATTTCCCACGCCGTGAAGATTCTGCACCACCCGCTCTTCCACGCTCAGGTTGCTCGTGAGGCCCTCGATCCACTGCGTGAGCGCCGGGCGGTAGTTTTCGTGCATGCAGAGCGCGTTCAAAAAGCGCTCGCCCGCCTGCCGCACCTCGCTCGCCTGCGCCGGCCCCGTGAGCAGCTGCTGGTCGTCCTCGAGCTGCTGCTCATCCTGCTCCTCCAGCGCGTCCTTCAACAGGACCGCGGGCGAAAACTCCGACTGCTGGGTGTAGTCAATGTCGCTCACCACATTCAGTTTCAGACACAGCTCCGCGACCAGGTTCGTGAGCTTCGGGAAAATGGGGTACTTCGCCAGAAAAACCTCCGTGAACTGCCGGTAACAGGTCTCCGCTCGGAGTTTTAGTTTTTCGCAGGACTGGTTCCGGTTGCGCCAGCCGTGGCGGAAGCAGTTTTCCAGGCCTTCCACCGCCCGCCGCGCCACCGTCAGCAGCAGCGCCAGCAGCCGGAAGTAGTCGTCGCTCTTCCCGGGGAGGTGCTCGAGGATGAGAATCCGCTTGCCCCCCGAACAAGAGCTCGCGCCGGAGGAGTCGACCGCGTCCTCGGCGCCGCTGTAGTCCTGGTGCACCTCGTTGTAGACGAACTCGAGCACCATCACGTTCAGCTCCAGGCAACGCGCCACGTCGGCCTCGACCAGCGCGAGCGGGTGCTGCTTCAGCAGAAGGGCCCACCGCTTGAGGAAGCCCTTGAAGCAGCTGAGGAAGGGGATCATGGAGCACAGGTCGTGGCTCAGCGTGTAGTTCACGCTGGACAAGTGGAGCTTGAAGAAGCGCTCGCCGAGTTCGTCCCGGAAGAAGCGGAACACCGCCGGATCCTCGGCCACCAACTCCGTGAGGTGCACAAACCCCTTCTCGAGCAAAATCATCATCGAGGAGTTCACGATCTTGCGCAGCTTCCAGAGCCGCGCGCGATCGGGCTGCGCGAGCTGCGGAATCAGGCCCAGGTTGGGCACGTCAATCACCAAACCCGCCGCGATTCCGGCGGCCGCCCCGCCGTTGGCGAGTTCGCCGTCACTACGCCCCCTCCAGCAGACGAAGGTGGACCCGGACCGCCGTCTATTCTAGAGGAAGTTGTTGAAGCACCCAGACCTCCGCCGCAGAGCTCCTGACCGAGTTTCAGGAGCTGCTGCCACACCGCGCGCTGGTCGCAGCTGCTATCGGCGTCGGAGAACGCCCACCGCGGGTCCGTCGACCCCGTCGCAGCGGACGTCCCGACCTGCACCCGCCCGTCGCGATCTCCGTGGCCCGCCGAGCAGTTCGTGGTGAGCAGCGTTTTGAGGTTCAGCGGAGAGTCCAAGATCAGCCGCAGCGCCTGCGAAATTTGCACAAAAAACGGCGCAAACATCTGCAGCAGCTCCTGCCCCACCTTGTGGAAGGCGGACTTGTCCGCCAGCAGCATTTTCAAGGACTGCTCTTTCAGCACCGAGAAGAACAGCTGCACCACCTGAAAGATCTGCAGCCCCTCGGCGTTCATTCTGCTGTGGTCGGATGAACAAGAACCGTTGCCGACGCCAGTTGTACTCGAGCAGGTCGTGGAGGACGACGGCAGCATGATTACCGAGGAGGAGGTGAGCAGCTTTCGCGCGACGTAGACCGTGTAGTCCGCTGCCGTCATGCCCCGCGCGTTCGCCGCGGCGATGTCCATGCCAAACACAGCGGACAAATTGAACGACGAGGCGAAGAACTGGAGCAGCTCGGAGAAGTCCTTCGGGAACGAGAACCGACTCATCTTCCGCAGCAGCAGCACCAGCGTCTCCAGCTGCCGCTTCTTCTCGAACGGGATCGGCTCGCGCGCGGGAGCGGGGGCGGGCGTTGCCAGACTCAAACTCTGCAGCTCCATCACCTCCTGCTTAAACACCTCCAGCACGGCGATCTTTATGCGCTGCCGCAGCTCCGGCGTATAGTAAACCGGGGCCGGCGTGCCGTGGTGCGTCTTAGCGCCCACGACCGAGGCGCGGCGCGGCGGCGGAGGTCCCGTATGCCCCGCGTTGCCGCGCAGATTCGCAGAGCTGCTCTTCTGGGCGCTGTGGCCCGCTGTCTGCGAGGGCTGGCTTTGGTTGTGGTGGCCGCGGTAGCCCCAGTTCCGAATGATGATGTTTTTGCAGCCGGTGAGCGCCAAAAACTTGATCGTGGTGTAGTCCTCCGGAAACTGCTGCGGCGTGGTCTCGTGATAGATCTGGAGGAAGCGCAAACACAGCTCCGGCTCCTGCTCCTCGCACTTGCGCAGAAAGTGCAGGCTTTCCTCGCGCACGGTGGAGACCGCGTCGGCGGAGATACTTCCGCGAAGCGCCTGTCGGATGTTCTCCAGCGTGGCAGGCGGCGGAGGCGGCGGCTGGGCGCCGCCAGCATGGGGATGCTGGCTGTTCATAAGCCCCTGCTGTTGTCTGGCGTCTGAGTGGTTAGTCATGTTGACGAGGTGTAGGCGCGCGCGGTCTGGAGGCTCGTCCGCGAAAGAAACGCGGCTGCGCATAGTAGTGTCAGTAGCAGCAGGAGATTTTTTGTTTTTCAGTGGGTGTATGTGTATCTGAATCTGGAACTGTATTCGTCCCGCTATCAAAAACAGCCGTCAATAATGTACACGTGGTAATGGGAATGCAGGGCGCTGCAGTAGACATGGACATCGCAGTCGTTGAGTCAACATTGTCACCCGCTTATGGCCTCGTGCTGGCTCCGAAGACAATCTAAACCTGAATCAGCCAGTCGCGCACCGCTCATCTTCTTCTTCAACGAAGCATTAGCATTTGCGTTTTCGAACAACACGAAGTAGACCATTGTGCGTAGAATTTCCATTTTGATGACCTTGCAGCTTTGCACCAATTGTCTACTTTCTCGTTCGGGGGGCGCACGAAAGCAAACTTTGCACGACCAAACCGTCGACGCAAGAAGCAAGATCCGTGCGGTTTCCCCGACGCAAAGAACACTGCTCACCCCTACATCGCGTGTGTTTGCTGTTGCTCGTACGTCGATATATGGTTTTGGTTCCCTGACAAATTTCGCGACCACTATGCACAAGCAACATCGATCCTCTGGAAAAAATAGAAAACATCGTCCACCATCAGATCTATCAGTGTCCGAAGACGTTTTTCTTCCTGCATTTCCAGTCTGCCGGTTTCCGCAGGTCTATTCCCCTCCCTGACATCATTTCTGCCTCCATGCTTCTTTGTGGTATGCTTTTCTCCACGCACCAGCCCTTTACATATTTTTCGCAGGTTGCCTGCGTCCACTGGTAGATGTTGGTTTTGTGGTCCATGAACATTTTGTAGTAGTTTGTCCCGTGCTTCTTGTACATGCGCTCCACGATTGGTATCTGGTCCTCATTCAGCCTCACTTTGTGGTATGCCTCTTCCGGTATTGACTCCGGAAATGCGTCCCCCAGCGTCGTGGACAGCCCCGCAGCATTGATCTGTGCGATGGATTCAGGTTGACGTCGTCATTGAGTCGAATCTGCTCGACGTACTTCTACCTCTACTACCTCTTACTTTTAAGAGCTGCTTCAACAACCTTCAACAACCCGCGAACTCTGAATGTTCGAGTCTGTAAATCGCTTGCACACGACATGAAGCACGAACAGGTAGGTGGCGAAAGACTAAGACAATACTCAGTCATACTATGTATACCTTTTCGAGGTGGCAGCTCCAAGGCACGTTCTTTGCGGTGACGGTTTCTCGAAGGCTCTTGCAATTTATTTGCTTTGCATTCACGTTCTTCTTCGTCTTTTGCTTCCGGCTTACCTTCTTCTCGTTGCGCCGCTTCCGCAGCAACTTCTTAGGCATCTTGGCTTAGGCTAGCGCGTACGCGTTGGCTGTGGTCTACAAGAAGTTTGAACTTCAAATTCTGAGCCAGGCGCAACAGATCATCAAAACTCAAATTAAGGAATTTGGATTTGCGTGCGTCAATACTAAACTACTTTCATCTGTGCGCCCATCAAAAGATCCAGGAAAATTCAGTTCAGGTTGAGCCTTAATCGAATGATCGAAGCTCCCTTTCGCACTTGTAAGGGCAGCGCTGCTGCTACTAAACTGCGGCAAAAAGGATCCATATTTCACGAACCGATCGCGTGATCAAATTTTCAAAATACCAGAAGACGAAAGATGTAGATGTAGAACTCCGATCCTCATTGATCTCAGATCAGCAAGCGATCCACGTGTACGCTGGACAGTAAGTACGCTCTTCGTTTTCCATATCAAAAGAGCAAGAACAAGCCGCGCCGAGAGAAGACAACACTTTTGGCGAAACCTTGCGCTTGGGCTTGCCTCCTGGAAATTGATGTGTATGTGATTAGCTCGGCTATGAAGATCGTCCTATGCGTATATTGTCCAGGTGTCACTCGATCGTCGAGGTGTTGAAAAAGGATTGATTGAATACCAAGTGCGTTCTTTTCCTGCTGCGTCTGCTGCTGCAGCTGTGCCTGTTGTTGTTCGCTTGTTGTTGCTGTTGTTGGTTGTGGGGCGGGGCCACGTCAAAGTCTTGCCGCCATTGTTATAATTATCTCGCTTTTGCACTGTCTGTATCTTGCTTTTGTCCTGTGTTCGAGCGCTTTGTTGCGTAATCTACTTTTAGTCGTAACGGTAAAATAACTCTGATTCATCGACATGCGGATGCGCAGGCGCACCATACTCTCTCAGTAGTGTACTTATCTGTTGGGTGGTTGACATTGACGCCTATCGCGCCACGCACATCAAAAAAAAAAATCAGCGCGGCAAAGGAGCTGCAGCCATGGCGTCAATCTTCTGCTTCAGGAGCATTATGTTTTCGCGCTGTATGCGCGCGACGGAGTCGAGCTCTGCGTAACGCGCGCTAGCTACCGGGTCGAGGGGAGGATTGGCTTTGGCCGGAAGCTTTGGTGCGCGCCGAACAGCTGACATCGGACTCCGGTCCTCTACACGGTTCCACCCTGTCGTAGCCGTTTTACTTTTAGTTTTGTCTAGTATCACATCTTCTTCGTCGATCCTCGTGAATTAGAATTTCAGTTGCGGCATATAGTAAAAAAATCAATGTGTCTAGAGTTCTCCACCAGATGAAAAAAAAAGCACTCACAAGGCGTACCATGTGGCACGAGCAATGGTCTTTCCTTTCGCAGTGTTTGTGCTCCCTTCGACCCACTGCTTCCGCTACTTGCGCCGCCGGACGAGGCCATTAAAGAATTCTGCATCTTTTCCCACAGAGCCTCGTTATCCGCCTTGAGTTGGTGGAGCTGTGCCTGTCCAAGGAAGGTGGCTTCCGGCCCCAGGCGAAGTCTTTGACTGTCCCTCGAGCGTGGAGAGTGCGCTTCGTTAAAGTAGATCACACTTCTTTCCTTGATGCTATCGTCTGCGCCGGGCAACAGTTGCTGACCGTCGCTGGAACCGGTCGTTGGAAGTGGCAGGCTGATTGGTCGAGCTTGCGCTTCCGCTGCGCTGCGGCTGCCCGCGTTCTCATGACCAGAAGCCGCCAAAATTGACCTACGCGTACGCAGTGTTCTGCGTTATAGTTTTCGTTGTGGTCGACACGACACCATCAATTATACAACTTACATAGGAACAAAAAGATTGAGCCCACAGCCTCAAGAACAAGAACCGCTGCCAAGAAGATTAAGTAGACGCGTTCGAGGATCGGGAGGAAAAGAATTACATCGTGTTTGTAGTTGTACCTCTCATTCTTTTCTGTATCCACTAGTCGGCTTTCGTCGAGGCCGGTGGTATCGCCAGTTTCGGCCGCTTCCATGCTCCTGGTCGCTTTCTCGAGAAATAAATTTTCTAGCTGAGTCAGCTTCTCCAGAATCTCGCGGCTGCCGCGACTAGGCGATGCGGGCGAGGAGGCTGCTGCTGCTCCGTCTGTTTTACCCAGTCTGCTACACCTTACTGGCGAACTCGACGAGAAACTCCGGTCGTCGGGGTTGGTCACGAGCGACGTGTTCGTGTTTTTCGACACAGTCGACAAACTGCCACGATTGTTTGTTTTCGGGGAGGCCAGACGGGAAGTCGGACTCGGAGATCTTGAAGATCGTAAGACCCGCGGCGACGCGACGCTTACGTCCTTTGAGAACATGACCACCTTGGAGGAGCCTGCCGACCGCGCGGGCGCGCTGCGTGGCGAGCCACGAGAGGTCGTGGGGGCCAGCGAGGAGTGTCGGGAGGCCCTCGACAAGTGGGAGTGCAACTGCAGCGGAGGGGCCGGCGCAGTGGTTCTTCCGAGCATTGCGCGGGCAGACTGGATGCTGGAGGAAAGCAGCTCCTGGTCCGGAAGACTTTGCAGAGCGCAGGCGCTTGCGCGGCCGTCGTTGTCGTTTTGTTCTCCCTCGGCCTCCTTTTCGGCGAGGTATTTCTCCACGCGATCGAGAATGTTCAGCGTGGAAATATCGGCGGTCGCCGACCGCTCGCGAAGCTCGTCGGAAGCGGAAGGCGGTCCCCGCGGAAGTCGCGGCGATGTTGAGCCTGGTGGTGGAGAACTAGTATCCTCTCGACTTCCCGTAGCAACCACGTCTCCGCGGATTTTCCGCCACGCGCCGGAAGCGGATGACGGGGAGGTCGAGCCCGCAGCAATCGCTTTGCTGCTCTCGCCTATTCGATACAGGTACGGCTCCAGCTCTGCGGCATCTGCTGAGTGGCGCAAGAAGCTTGAGATCGCTCCAGTCTCCTCCTGGCTTTTAGCGCTACTCGAACCTCCGCGGCCAGAACCCTGATGATGATCCTTTTGTGTTTTATGCGGCGACGCGGGTACGCTTTTGCTTGTTCTCCGAACCGCTCTAGAAGTGCCAGCTGTCCGCGGACTGGCTCCGCCACCTGTGCGCGGACTCGTTGCACCCCCGGCCAGAGTCAGTGCGG
>RXOD01003839.1:0-47164 GCA_005223375.1 Amoebophrya sp. AT5.2 | reverse complement strand
ACGGAAAGCCCATCACGGAAAGCCCATCACGGAAAACGATTGCCTTCGTACAGGCGACGGACTACGTGCAGCGATACAGATACCGATAGTTTAGGGTGAGTACCACGCAGCGTGCAGTGAAGTGATATATTGATTGGCCGGCTCCCTCATCATTCTCATTCAACTTCAACAATCTTTTTCTTGCACTAGCACTTGCTTATAAAAATATTTTCGCTTGGGCTTGTTCACGTCCGAGTCCGACTTGACTCCCAGCCCACAGGTATCGGCGTATTTATTGCAATCTTGAGAGGGTTGACAGGCGCGTTGTCGTGCTCATTTTTCCTCACCCGCACCCACAGCGCTCGAGTCGTCGGAATGTTCTTTTCGCGCACCCCAAGCGCAATCGCGAGGACCGCGGCTCTAGCCGCGTACCTCTGTGTCGCGCATGTCCCGCTGCTACTTCTCTCGCAGCCCTTCCCGCGCACAGCCGAAGCCGCTTCGATAACTCCGTCCGCATCTTCGTCGGCGAGAGGCGGTCGTGGCGAAGAGCAAGAGTCCCTCCCCCTGGTCCACGAGGACCAGGGAAACGGCAACACTGGTAACCCAGCGCATGGACATGAAGAAGAACATCAAATGGACTACATCTTGCTAGTGGCGAACCAACTTGCGGCAGAACGGAAGACGTGGCTCGAGGACTACCCGCAAAGGTTGGTGGATCTAATCGAGCACCGGCATGAGGCTGCGACTTGGAGCCGCAAGTTTTTTTGGGATTTCGAGACTCGCGTGACGCGTAGTGAAACGATGCGTGGGCTAGCGCTTCGCGGGCCTACTTTGCTGCCGCCTCACGTCCTCCAAAGGGTGAAAGACCTCGCGGATGTGGAACTGTTCTGGAGGGTGAGGAGAAATGAGCAGGACAACCTTGCTTCACTGGAACACGAAGAACAAGGACTTTTGCCGCACGTCGTGCCGGCAGCTGTGGCGGCCATGCCGAAGACGATCCTTCAGGAACTTTGGGAAGGCGAGTATGGGAAGCGAATGGCCGCATGGCAAGACAACGGAAAGCGGCTGTTCAAACGAGAGGTTCTGCGTCTCGCGGCGCTTCACTCAGAGTCGGTGGAAATTTACAGAACAATTGGAGCGTTGTTGCTGCCGGAGGAGTTTTTGTCGCGCTGGATTCGCGAGTACCCCTCATGGCCCGACTGGCTGATGGGAAGGCCCCGGCCCACAGAGGAACTCTCTTCGACTCAGAGCCGCTTGGAGTGGCTGATGAAGTTCTACGAAGCTCCAGCCTGGGGATACAGACGCACAGAGAAAGTGGTGGGCAACAAGACCCAGTTCCACCTGACGTGGGCCGCTGACGGAACCGGCGCCAGTGGTACTGGTTACCCACATGAACATGAAGGAAATGGAAAACATCAAACGGAGTACGTCTTGCGAGTGGCGACCCAGCTGGCGGCAGAAAGGAAGACGTGGCTCCAACAGCACCCGCACGAGCTGGGGGAGTTGATCGGCTCCCACGAGTGGGGTGTCTCCGCCTGGATCCGGAAGTTTTTTCGGAATCTCGAGCTGCGCGTGACGCGTCAAACGATGCGTGGGGTGGCGCTTCGCGGGCGGTTTCCGCCTGACAGTGACATCCTCCAAATGGTGAAAGACTTCGCGGGTGTGGATCCGCCTCCAAATCGTGAAAGACATTTCGGCTTCGACGCTGTGGAAGAACAAGGAATTTTGCCGTTCACTTAGAGTCGGTGGAAATTTATTACAGAACAGATGATGGAGGGGTGTTTGCTGCAAGGTATTTGTCGCGCTGGATTCGCGAGTACCCCTCGTGGCCCGACTGGCTGATGGGAAGGCCCCCGCCCGGAGAGGAACTACCTTCGACTCAAAGCCGCTTTGAGTGGCTGATGAAGTTCTACGAAGCTCCAGCCGGGGGATACAGACGCACAGAGATAGTGGCGGGCAACATGACCCGTTTCTTCCTGACGTGGGGTGCCAGTAGATGAGCTGGCAAGAATGTTGTCGGGATGAAGAAAAAAAGACCGACTCGAAGTAATATGCAGCACTAGGTGTAGGTGCTCGTGCACGTGCTCCTGCTCGTGCTGTAGGTGTAGCTGTAGGCGGGTGTAAGTAGCTGTAGGTGTAGCTGAACAAGAAACGGCGATGAATCTTGCTCAAGGAAACGCGGCAAAAGCTTGGTCTCAAAAGCCTTGAGCATGATACTCGCCCGAGAAGATAAAAACGAGGTACTGTACTACTATAATAGGTTGGTAGTGGTAGTGGTACATTGTTCAGCTTCAGACAGAAGTATACTAACTTACTGCGTCGATCTTTGCAAGGAATTGGAATTGCATTTGCATACTAACGCTAACCCAATGGTGCTGCTTGCTCCACGACCACGAGGCCGTCGGACTAATATGGTAGCGGTAGTAGGCCGCTTTGTATAATAGTGAGTACGTACTATACTTACATCCAAGTTGAAGTTAGTTAGTGTTGAGACCGTACTGGTACTCCGCCGTACTCATGGTCATGAGACGTCGCAACATGTGATCACAATGTGTAACGCTGGCATACCCCGGAACCGATATTACCGATCTATCTACGTGTGCCTCGAGCGATACGTGAGTGCACTGTATGATCGACATCAACAAAATTCCTAGAGGAGGACGTCTTACCTTCGTTGTAGTTCATTGCTTCCGATGTGAAGACGATGGCTTCTATCACGATCGTCTCGATCATTTCGTGAGTTGCTGGAATGGGATCTGCGTAGTTTTCGCTTCTTTTAAATAATCGCCGTGATCTGTAAGTTTCACATGAGCATGACAGCAGGTCCGAAGCGAAGCAGTACAGGGGTAAAAAGCTAGATCTACTCACGATTGGGAACGTCAACGAATAAAGCAGGGCACTGTCGGAGATTGGTTTCATTCTGTACAACTTCTCCATATCCTCGTCTCCGTGGTTGAGGGGCCGTCGTGCTGGTCGGGTAAAGTATAGTAAGGACAAGGAGGTGGACGAGGACCACGAGAAGGACGTTTATTTCATGTTGATTCAATTTTATCGTGGGGGCGTTCCTTCAAGTGCGTGGGCTTTGGCTGCGATGATCAGATCTCCATGGTTCATCAGTTCCACCGCAATTTACCTGTCACCCGGCCACGGCCGACGAACAAGAGAGAGAACGTGAACGAGCAGGGAATAAATTAAGTAATACTTACAAGGACGAAGCGAGTACTACTTCTACCAGCAAACAAGAATGCGTCCCACCTTAAACAGCACGCGAAATCGGGCGAAGCGCGTCCGCGCGGCTGCCGCAAGAACGGAGACTTCTGACGTCGGAAGTGAGGCAAGCATCGTTTCGGCGTCACAGCTGCTTGGGCTGTTGCAAGCTGCGTCGAAGACGAAGAACGAGCGCCCGGTATTGGAGCGAGACTTCGGAGTACTAGACGTCGAGACCGACTCGCTCGATCGCCTGGTCGAGCTTCAGACGGGTCAACATCAAAATGTTCGGGGCGGTCAGGAGCACCAGCACTACCACTCCTTGGGACCACCCGCTGGACCTGCGGCAGCTGCTTCGACGTCCAGCAAAAAGATGAAGACAACGGCCGCAGCCACCGCGAGGACCAGCACGACCGGCTCGCATTCGCAGCTCGCATCCATGTCTTCCACTACCTCGACCGAGATCGCCGCCAGCGGCACGCTGTTTTCGCCTCACAAGCAGTTTCTGGACGCCAACAACCTGCCGATGCTGCAATCAAACTACAAGTCCTTCCAGCTCCACGGCATGAACCTGAACGAAAATAACCGGACCTCCGCCGTCGACGTAGTACCCGCAGCGGTTCTTGGGGCCGGAGGTGATGAAGTTGAAGAGGTTCCTCGTCCGACTGCCGACGCCGGCATCGGCAAGATGAGGATGAGCTATGCCAGCAAGACGGGGAGCAGCTCCGAAAATGACTACAACTCTCCTAATCAGACGATGACGACCACCACCACCACGCGTAGCTCCGCCCATTCCAACGTGGCCGTGGCTGGTGTCGGCAACAAAAATCGGTACACGGAGAAGGAACTCGTGCAGGATTTGGAACGGCCGTGCGGGAGTGGGTACACGTCCTACCCAGCGGTAGTCACGGACGCTTGTTGCCACCAAACCGACATGTTTGCCTGGGGAAGGTCTCCTGCGAGGGGTATGTTTGGAGGAGCTGAGCGTGATCATGTGAAGAACTCGACGAACGGCGACGGCAACATTAGTCGTGCTGAGAAGTCTGAGAGGGAACAAGACCAAGAGGATGAAGGGGCCTTTGCGTCGCCTCTGTCCGCGAATTTGAACCTCGCGATATTTCGCTGCGACAGAACCCGGAAGATTGGCGGCGGCAGGAGGAAACACCAGCTGGGTTCGTCGCTGAACCTACTCTGCAAGCGGGAGGCAGATGTGATCGGCAATGCGCGGGAGTTGGACAGCAGCGTCGCAAACGTGCCAGCGGCGGGCTTTCTCGCTAGCGAAGGATCATCGTACTCGTACAACTCCACCTCCACCTGTCGTCGCTCGTCGCTCGGTGGGGAAAGCATGCGGGAGCTCCTCCGGCATGACGAGGTCGCGGTGCCGGCAGAAAGCGGTAGCCACGATCCAGCGGGGACGATGAAAGCGAAACAGGGCGGCACAAAGATGGGCCTGAGGCGAGGGGAACTTGAGAACAACGCTGTGCTTGTCCTTCCCGTATCACCTACATGCAAGGGCAAGCAGGGCGGTCGCGCGTTCGAGGATCGGGAGGAGGTGAATGAACGACGCCAGCGGTTCGCGTCGACGACGCAGCGCGCCGAGTGCGGCCGCAAGAGCTGGCGCAGCTCTCAGAAGAACCCGAAAAGTAACGTCACCGGGCGACTGCAAGTGTTGGAAGAAGCGATCCTCGGAGGAAGTCCGGCGAAGTCGGAGATCCGGTTACGAGGCTTCTGAACTACAACGAAATCATCTAACACTGGCGCCAGTGAAGGAGTAAGTATTAGCATAAGCAAAGGTACTGCCATAGGCGACGAGGAGAGCGAGGAGAAAGGCATCAAATTCAAGGACTACTGGTTACATTAGCCAGGAAATGAAGGACTCTTGCTCCTCCTCCAGCTGCATCGTACGTGATACTCCTGCGCGTCGGATCTTCCCTCACGATACACTACTGAAAATGGTTGACGAAGCAACAATGTTTAATAGTGACACGGCCGGAAAAAATCCGCCTCGTAGAAGTTCTGTACTTGTTCATTGTCTACCCCTCGCGACGGCCGCGTAGATGCCCCGGCGTTTTTTTTCGTTATCGATCATAAGCCGGCACCCCCGGCGTTTATTTTTGCCCGGAGCGAGAGAACATGCCGTGGAAAAGCTGCGTTTACTCATCACGGGTCACCAGCTGCAAGAAATCGCGGATTCGAGACTCGATAATACTACAAACATATGTAGCAAAATCTGGATTCGGGAGGTTTGTGGGTTAGACTTACTAAGTGGCTGACGTTCCACCTCTTCCACTTCAACAGAGTCACATACGCGTTCTTTCTCTCGTAGATTGATAAGTTTTTTGAAAAGAAAATCCATTTTCATGTTCATCATCTTCGACGTCGAGCGCAGGACGAGGAAGAGTAGAGAAACGAGTGAAAGACCTCTGGCGTCCCCCGAGGAGACGGACGAGAGACTTGTATTTCCAGTGAGTGTGATGTTCGTTTGGCGATCGCGATCGCGAAGGCAAAGCGTTATGATAGTATAGAAGAAGTAGGAGTTCAAGTACAAGTTCTGCTTCTGTCATTCATCATTCTAGTTGCGCTCGCTGCAACTATCATGATACTCACTCATCATTGATTTACATTTTTTGTAGCTGGTTCGTGTTCGAGACATATACGAGGTGGAGGAACAGCAAGAAGCCAACTCATGTCTTCTCCTGGCGCTCCTTCCTCGGTTTCCAGCACTTTGCTCGCCGGTTCCTTTGCGACCGCCACCGCCAGTTCCTCTGCTGCTGTTGCCGCAAAAGTTTTACACAAACAGCGCTCCGCCGGAAGTCCACCCGGATCGCCTAACGCCAAAAACCGACTCTCGGCGCTGATTCAGTCTAAGTCGCTCGAAAAGCGGCGGTCTGGTCGTTGTCTCGCGACACAGTACCTCCTTAATGCGGGGGGGAGCTGTGGCAGCGGGGGCAGTGCGGCGGCTCCGGGTGGAGGCGGCTCCACTTCGCCGGGCCACCTAGGCGGAGAGATTGGGAAGGCCTTGGACGCTGCGGCAAATGCGGCAGCAAACGTGTTGGCGGTAGGCTCATCTTCTACTTCAACTGGCAGCGCTGGGGGATCTTCTTCTTCTTCGAGTTCGTTGGCCGCCGCAACTGCAGTGACGGAGACGCGGGCTACAAAGCCGAAGGCGCATCCGGGGTTTTACAAGGTGGGAATCGAGCTCGCGCAGGGCTCAGAGGGCGATGTCTTTGCGGCGGTGCAAATACCGGCAGACAGACAAGTCGCGCTGAAACGAATCGCCATCAACGGGCCGAAGGTGCGTTGCGTCTACGTCTTTGAAGATTACGCATCTAAGTATACTCTGGCTCCCACATAGTTGTTCTCCACAACAGTGAGCAGTACAAAGAAACTACAGTGAGTTCAGTTGTGACAGTGAATGAATCATTGACCTTTCTCACCACGACGACAACAGACCAAGAAGCATGCTTGGACCGAGCTTTGCGTGGCGGAGGCAGTGTTTCTCGGCATGACGGCGCAGGACCACGAGGTCGAGTTGAAGCGGCTGAAGCGCTGGGAATCAGCGCCGCCCCACCCCTACATCGTTCAAACGATGGATTTTTTCGCCGGTTTCGACGGTATCGACCGTGAGTTGTTTCTCGTGTCCGAGCGCTGTCTTTTCGGTCTGGACGATTTGATTCGAGGGGTACGAGAATCACGCGTGCAATACGAGCGCACGGCCACAACTTCTATCCCCGGCGGGGGCGATCCTCGTGGTCCAGCGAACAAGGTTGACAAGACTGGGGTGGCGGTGGCCGGGCGACGGGACAAGCCATCCTCTACTTCATCTTCGGCGTCTGCTCCTCCGCCGTCCAGCAAACCAGCCTCGTCAGCATCTTCGAACCGCACGATTCAGAGCCGGTTTTCCGAGATTGAGATTCGGAAGGTGTTTCTTCAGATGCTGGAGGCGCTTGCGTTTCTGAACAAGCTGGGCTTCTTGCACCGGGACGTGAAGGCCGAAAACATTCTGTGGGCGCCGGCAGGCAACTACAAGCTCTGCGATTTTGGCGTCTCAGTGCGCGTCCCGATGACAGCAGGAGGGTCCTCCACCTCGTCGGAAGTACTCGCTGCGGCGGCAGCAGGGGGTCCGGGTGGGATGCTGGGGCCCAGCACCGGTCGCGCCGGGGCAAGTAGGGACTATGCGGGTTCACCGGCTGGAGGAATAGCAGCGACGGACCCCATGAAGCGCGTGCAGCAGTCGTCCACTGGACTGTACTCGCCCAGCTCGCCGCTGCTCGAGCAGATGGGCAGGCAATCAGTGTGCAGCCCGTTTTCTCCCGGCGACGACGTGTTGAACATGCGGGACCTAATCGACCGAGTGCCGGACACGCCCTTCGACGAGGGGGCTCCTGCATCAAACGGGACCAGTCCAACTTCCCCGGACGCAGCGGAAGATGGCCAACATCGCGTTTCCGTGACCGACCTAAATCCACGGCTCACGGTTGGGCTCAAGAATCGCGCGAATTGCGGCACCCTCTGGACCATGTCCCCGGAACTCCTCCGCCCCAAAATCCACGACGCTTCAACAGACATTTGGAGTCTGGCAATCGTCTTGTACGAAATGTGCTACCTCGACAAACCGTACAACTCCATGGAGCTGCTCGCGTACCAAAACGACAACTCGCTAGACGCGCTGCCGGTCGTTTTGCAGCTGGCGAATGGCATGTCCGGACTGAGCCTCGGTGTGCCCGCGATGCTTGCCGGCGGGTCGGCGACGGTGCAACTGCCGACCGGTATCACGAGCCCGGCTGTGGTGGAAGCCGCAAACTCGGCTGCAGTGGGAGCTTCGTCATCGAAGGGAGCAAACGCGAAGCGCGTGCGTCCCGGCACGACTGGCGGATCCACGACCTCAACCGGTGCCAACTCCAACGCCAGCTCGTCTCCGGTCGTCGGCCGGCTGTCCACAGGTTCTTCCGCCGCGTCGCCCACGCTGCACCGGAAAGGCAGCGCGACGGGTCTAGGGCTTGGCGCTACAACTGCAACTCCGGGAGGGGGAACGAGTGGAGCAGCAAATTCGAACTCCAGTACTCAGAAGGCCAAGCCAACGTGGCTGAAGTGGTTCTATTCGAAGGACTTGAAGAAGCTTCTAGTGGCCATGTTGAATAGCAATCGGAAGGAACGACCCACACCCCTCGAGCTGAAGGGCGCTACGCCGGCGACGTGTACCACTGCGACGGGGGAGCACCTCGATTGGTATGCTTCCCTGGTGAAGCCCATCGTAGAAAAGCCGCCGACATACGCGACACTAACGTCCTCTTCGAGCAGTGCTGCCTCGAAATCCGCAACATCGGGAACCAGCTCGAGCGGCGCGAATCCGCGCGAGAGGCGGCCAAGCACTCCATCGTCCCCCGCGATCAAAGGGGCCCAACAACATCTTCAAGGAGGGGGAGGCAATCGCGACACGCCGGCTACCGGTGCTGGCGCCTCAACACCTCCTGTAAAAAAGGGTAGCTCCGTGGAGGAGATCGAGCAAGTGCTCCTAACCGCCGAGAAGTTCTGCTTTAATTTGCTGGAAAATGCAAACTCCGCGCGGCGGTCCTGCCACCCACTCCCGCCAACCAACGACCTTTCTCCCATTGCGCTGGCGAAGCACAAGACCGCGGTCGTGGCACGGGAGGAGAAAAAGTTGAAAAGTGCGGCGGCCTCTGCTGGGAGCAGTGTGGAGGAGCCTGGCGCCCCTCGAGTAGAAGAAGCACGAAGTGGAAGAGGAGCACCAGGCACGAGAAAGAACAACGAGTCGTCCCTGTCCTTGTCGCCACCGAAACGCAACAGCAGGCAAAAGGAAAAGCAAACAAACGGCCATGAGCCGCAGCAGGTGGTGGACAACGTGGGGCAGAGCGAGCCTCTGAGCGACGGGGAGGAGCAACCATCATCTTATGTTCAACATGCAGTAGTCGCGCACCAAACTACGGCGCAAACAATTCAAGAGCAGCCACCCCTGCGCAACATCACACAGAATTCAATAGCGGACCATATCGAAGCCCGGCTGCGGGCACAGAATGCCACGGCGGAATTGCTCCAGCAGGTGGCGTCGCTGGAGCAAGCCTGCGTGAAGGCGGCAAACGCGAATCACAAGGTCGGCGCCGCGAGTACGATTTCCAAGAGCCGAGCGTCGAACGCCATTCGCATACCCGGTGCCGGGCTCCTGCCGCCGATGCCGATTGAGGAGGACATCATAGCCAGAGACGGCGCTGAAACGTCGACCACCGCGGAGCAGATTCCTAACATCAAGAAAGAATGCCAGGAGACAGAACTTCCACGGACAAGTCCGGTTCCCGGAATTGGAATTGCCTCGGAAAGTCGAATTCCGGGAACCAGAGCCACCGCATGCAACGATGTCGACGAGGCTGAGCTGTTGGACCACGCGGAGCGCTACGACTCGAACTCGTACGGTGGAGAGCATCAGCAAGCGGCGCCCTTTGTAGAGGACGACCTTGAACTTTGCTCGCCAGGCCTCCTTGACGACCCCGACGCTGCGTGGCGCGCGAGCATGCCACCGCTCCTTGATCGCGGCAAGTCGAATCTGTCCTCGTGGGACAACAACATTCAGACCGATTTCAACGCTGGGCGGACCTTTCCGGACGAAGCAGGTCGCGGGGGCGAGATCATGACGACCCCGAGCTATTCGCTATCGGGGCTCTCGTCGCAGCGTGCTGCCGGCGGAGGAGGAGGAAGTGCTACTGGAGCTACAGGCTCGCGATTGACGTCTGCAGCCGGCTCGAGTGTTCCGCTCGTGGCCTCGGGGGCAACACCAACAGGTACAGCTACCGTCGCCGGCGTCGCATCGCGTATTGGTAACAGAAACGGGCACTACAGCACTTCTACGACAACTCACCTCCAGATGCTCGCGGGTGGTGCCGCAGGTTCGACCGGCGCATCGAGCAGTGTGACCGGCTTACACGTGCTTGCGACTGCGGGGGGAAAGTCGCTGCTGGACGCTAACAGTGAAGCGTCCTCTACCTCGGCAGGAACTCGAAGCGGTACTTCAACGCTGGCAGGGAGCGGAACCGGGACGACCGCAAGAAACAAGCAATTCTGCTTCTACAGCGGCGATGGGGTTGCGGGGTCGTCCATGTTCTCAAGTAACGCGTTAAACGTGAAGCAGCAGTGTGGCGGGCGCGGGGCTGGTGGAAGTCGGGGCTTTGTTTTCGGCGCTCCTTCGCTGCCTTCCACGACAACGAACTTCAGCACTGGCACATCACACCAGTCGCAACATCAACTGCCGCTTTTGAGTAGCAGTGGCGGTCTTTCCGCACCAGCGGAGGGAACTCCCGCCTCCGCGTCGAGCAGCAGTTACCCCGGTGGAATGAAAGTTGCGTACCCGAGTGGATTTCGACCGATGACGACGGGCGGATCGTATCTTGTGTCGCCAGGAACGAGCAATCGGCATCCGGGCTACTTCAGCCGAAAAACTAACGATCGAGGGGGTGGAAGTGGTGGTCCCACACCTCCCAGCACACTTAGCGACAAAAACCTGGTTCTGCATCCGCGCAGGGGGGGCAGCGGCGGCCTCGGTTGAAAGCGGGGCAGGTGTCGGCGTGAAGGTACTTGTTGAGAACGCGGTCGCGGACGAATCTCGAGGACCTCCTCTGGCTGTGATTAAACTCGAAAGATAAACGAGACGGTCGAAGACATCGTGATTTTCGCTGCAGATCAATTTTAGATAGCAGCTGTAGCATGTGCTTGCGACGAGGATTTCAGCGGCTGCGCAGAGGGCGTGTTCTTGAAGCTGGGTTAGCTCTTGCTCGTCTACTTATTTCTGTTTTCCGAACTCCGTTGATCGTGGTAAAAATCGTCTTTGTGTGCTCGTCTGTGATAAAAGCGATTTATGTGATTGGCGGGTGCGGCTTGAGCTTGAGGTGCGGCGCACACCCATCTCGTTGTATGGTTTGTTAGTTCTTTGTGTGTGCATCCTTTCCCGTGGTGAATAGTATGCATGAGAGCGCGTTGAAGGCTTAGGACGCCGCCCCCCCACCCTTATCATGTTCATCCACCTAGAAAGAAGCAGAAACACCGCAATTAATTTCAATCGGTTGCCTATGCCTTTCTCTACAGGAGCGAACCGAAGATAGAAAGTTCGACGTAGAAAGATCGTCAGATCCTCATCCTTCCTTATCTGTGCTACTTTTAGGTAAGTCTGTCAGTGTTTTCGAATTCGACTTTTTTTTTATTCCTTTGTTTCGCTTTTTGGTGCTATACAATCACATCGTCCACCCTCCATGAAATAAAAATAAAAATAAAATATGATTCATGGAGGCAATCCCGCTCAGTATCATGCATTGTCCGCGGATGCATCTTCGAAAGAAGGCGTGCAGCCGCACGGCGGTACTCCTGCAGCACCTGCAACTACAGCTGCGCATCATGATTCTTCATCGCCCCCAGCACGTCGAAGCAGGTCTTCACGAAGATACAGTGAGTACTTTCCGCTGCCTGCGGACGGCGCCTCTCAACCGTTTGTCGCGGAGGACGATGCCGTGTTTTGGCTGCCGGTTCCAAGCGAGCGGTGCAGGCAGGAGAAACAGAAGGAGAAGCCGAATGAAAGCGAGTGCTGGGAGCGGTTTCGGGAGGCGAGTTTTCTGGAGCGCTTCACGCCGCGGATCAAACGGCAAATCAAGCGCGTGCGCGCGGTTCATTTGTGGGACCATGATGTTCAGCTTCAAGAAGCAGCTCCTTCTGTTGCAGACGAGATGGAGATGAACAAGAGCCAGACGATAGCGATACCACATGGACATCAACATCCTCCGCTGCCGGTCCTAGAGAAGATCGCATCGAATACGGTGGCGAGCATCGACCTCCGCGAGCGCAACGCCCACTTGGGCCTGGTCGGAATGCTGTTGGATCTTCGCCATACCGTCCTCGCGGTGCGGATGGAGAACGGGGGCGAAATCCTCGTGGACAAAAACGCGGACACAGGTGTGTGGTGCAGAAAACTCGCGCGCGACGAGTTGCTCTACCTGTGGCGGAAATATGCGTACTCAGAGGCGGTCGAGAGATGTGCGCGGGCGGAGCAGCTGCAGCAGACGGAGCACCAGACCAAGGGTGAAGATCATTGGGATGATCATCTCCTCGTCGTCGGGGGAGATGACGAAGCGACAACTAGTACTACCTCCTCAAGTCGAGAACAAGTGCGAGTAGATCATGTTCATGAATCAAAACAATTTCCTTCGTCGTCCGCGACCACGACCATCCGGGTCTCGCGCACCGAGAGCCTGCCCCCCCGCATCCGTCCGGGTCTCACGTTTTCGGCGTTCTGGCAGGCGGCGGCCGCCACCGGGGCTTTCAGCGAACCAATGGACCGGTCGAACTGCCAGCACTTCTGCTCGGAGCTGCTGCAGAAGTTGTTCCTGGACAAATGGCTGAACCTGGAGCTGGAGCCGCTGGGCCATGCCGTGTCGGCAGAGGTTGTTCACAGTCACACGGCAGAGGTTCACACAGTCGCAGGTGGAGACCAAGGAGTTGGAGGGGAACGATGCGGGGACGTCGATCATGGAGCTAGTTTGTCGTTGAACTACTCGCTGGTGACGAGAAACCAAAGGGAGGCCGGTTCTTCATCTGAGAGAATGAGAAGTCAAGTTCTTGGTGAAGAAAGAACAATATCAGAAAATGCAGAAGGCGAGCGGAAGTCCACTGACGCAGCAGAGCCACATGTCGCGGAGGACTTCACGATCACTGTGGACGGAGCGGCAATAGAGCCGAGTTCGGTGACAAAGATGATCGCATCTCCTCCAGGAGAGGGTGTTCTTCGTCTCTCCTGGTGGATGCCGAGCTTGGTCCCCACGCCACAGCCAGAGGTTTCTGAGTTTCGCCGAACAATGCCGCTACCGGACGAGCAAAGCACTAGCAAGTCGGCGCCGGCTGCAGGGAAAGAACCAACTACATTGCCAGTAGCCTACCTATACCGCGTGTGCAATCTTACCACAGATGCCGTGCGGCTGAGTTACGGTGCAATATCCCGCGTGGTGCGAAATGCTTGGCTGAATCAGGGATACTACACTCCCATACCCATCATGACGAAGACAGAAGCCACTGAATCTGCAACCTCGATGACGTCGAACAACTCGGCGTTTTCTGGCGGCGCAAACCTCTTTTACGACCTGGTGTTTTCGGGACTTCGATCTTCGCAGCAGCAGCTGTCCGGGTTGACACTTCGTACAGGAATAGGAACGGATAGCGCGGGCACTTCTCGTGGAAAAATGACCGTGTCCATGCACGACATCTACCGAATACGGTACCTGGACGCCGGCCGAGCAGGCCCTTCATCAGGAGTTGTTTCCAGGAATACTCGAACTCCGCTCTTTCCGCTGCGGAACCAGAGGTGCGCGGACTTCCTGCAGAAGTACGGATATTTGGATGACCAGTTTAAGACGGAGCCGGACCCGTACGCGTTCGTGACGAAGGGCCTGCTGAGCTGGTGGTGCAAGACAAAGGTCATAAGCCTGTGGCCGCTGCCCTGGATCAGAACCTTTCACTTGGTGCGGGATCCGCTTCTGCCGGAAGCCGAGAAGAGGAGAAGCACTCCTTAGAAGTGAGAAAGTAGTGCTGTACTACGTCACACACTGTCACACCTGATGACTGTTGAGAAGCGACGCGATGGACTTCAGCTAGCTGCACATGACCGGGTATAGTTGTGCTTAGTGTTCAGTTGGTTCTCCTCGACAGACACCGTCAGCGAAAAATCGCAATCGACCGGGAGACTGCGAGTGTGCGCTTCGACGGGCGGTGGGCCGTGCTTCACGCCTCCGTGACCGCGTGCAGCCTTATCCTTCACCTGAGAATAGCTTTCATCCGCCCGCAGCCGCACTTCTAGTTTTTATGCTACGAACGGCGAAGATGGCTGCATCGCTTGCTGGACGGGCCCCATAATTTCCATTTGTGGGGAAGGAACACGGCGCACCGCACGGCACCACCCCCGGAAGTTTAAGCTGGTACTGGTTGCTGGGCCGTAAGCCCCACTTGCACTTACATCGGGATTCTTTGCGCCCAAGCAAACTTACTGTGTAATGTGATATTCGCAACGAGCTCGTGCTCGTGCTCGTCACACACAGTCTAAGACAAGGCTTGGGCTTCCTTTTCGTGCACTTACTCGCTGTACGAAGTACGAAGTTTTGGCAAACTACCGCCAAAAGTCGCTCCGTTTTCGGCCCTGCCGATCGCGTTCCATGTTGTTCATGGCAACAGCATGTGGCTTTCGCCTTGACGAGTTTCCGCGTGGTGGATGCTGGTCAGTGCCTCGTCTCCTGTGAAAGAAGAAAAACGTACGCTTCTGGCCGTCGTCGTTGTGTCCTCGAGGAACAGGAATAAATCCATCGGTATATCACTACGTACATATGAATGTTTGAATTAATTTGCTGCTCGTCGAGATTATGATAGATTCGATTCCGTCGGGTCGTGACGCGTCCGTCGAGAAATACTTGCTGATGTTGGCATGCTACGTCCGTGTACAACTGTAGTACGTCTCCGTGTACGCATACGCTGTGCTGATGTACTTGAAGGATTCATCACCGTGAGCGATTAGATCTGTCCGAGGTATTCTTGCTCAACATTTTCTATTTCTTTGCCTCAGGACTACTTGTCACGGTCACCTTAGAAGTTGTTGGCCTATTAAAGAAAATTATACCCCACAGCTTTACCTATGATGAGCAAGCACTCATCCGCCGTTGAGTTTCTTGCTGCACTTCTTGCAGCTGCAATCCCGCGCTATTTTGTTCCTAGAAGGTAGGCGTAGCTGTAGCTAGAGCTACCTACACGATGTCGACGACCCACGCCACTCTCTTGACCACCGCGCACCACCGCGTGAGGCCCGACGCCTTTCATCAAACATAGATACGCAAAACTCAAAGTATAGTACGTAGACGTACAGCTACAGCTCATTCGTACTTCCATCAGATGGTCGTCGTGCGTATTTTGTCCTGAGTATTGGCAGCGGGCGGCGGTACGACCACGGCGGCGGCAGTCCTGCTCGCCCGCACAGATGAAAGGCCTGGCTTCCTCGCGCCGCGGAACAACCACTCTACGGTTGCAGAACGAGGTGGTGGACCAGCAGGTGAACAGATCGCCGGGTCGTTCGCCCTCCTTCAGCAAGCGGTGGGCGGCATCGTCGACTACGTGGCCTCTTCCGCGCGCCGCGAGGGAGGTGTGGAGGGGGCGGGCGCCACAAAAAGCGAGGACGTTTTCCAGGGCGAGAACGTGGACGAGCAGTCCGAGACCTCCGCGACCGCAACGCCGCCGGCGTCAGCTATGCAGAAGACGAGAAGTAGTAGATACATTGATGCTGAAGATGAAGAACGCGCTCGCGCCGGACGGGTTGAAGATGAGCCTGAAACAGCACGACCTCCACCAGATGCTGACGAAAAACAACAAGGTCGAGGGAACAAAAAACGAGAAGACTTGGCTTGGCTGCAGGTCGATACAGCAAAACAGGACTCGACGTCTAATCTTATTGTAGGCGCTGCCGCTGGTGACAACTTCCCATTCCCGCCTACCTTGTTACTCCCGAAAGGTGGAACAAAAGACAACCCCTACAACGACTTCTCTTCAATGATGAAAAACATTAACATCAAGAATGCCCCCTATGGCGATGCCGAAAAACTACCATTAACCGAACCCAGTGTAGTTTCAGTGGAGGACGAGGGGTTTCCCGGGGTGAAAACCGAGCAGGCACAGGCAGGAGAGCCAGATATTGCAAAAGGTCGCGTCGACACTCCTGGTTTACCTACCTCACAAGAACCCGTCCTGAATGTTGGTGGAATAAAAAACTCCCCGCAGACGGAGTCGGAGAACCCCGAACCAATAAGAACCAAACAACCTCCCAGTGCCGGTGTTTCTTTACCGGGCGAGGGGTATAATCCTGGGGACGTGACAGCAGGTGGTGAGACACCCAGCACAGACACAGCACCAGAGTCAGCTAAGCCGCAGCACTCCCTGTCCCTGAACCTGAAGGCGCAAATCCAGGAGAGATTCTTGATGGGAGTGAAAAGGTTTGTCCGAAACATCCCGGCCGGCTTGATGCACGTGAAGGAAGCGGTGCAGGATTTTGTTGCCAGCAGGTGGAGCGGACTGGTAACGCTCTTCCGCAACAGCCTCAAGGATCTAAAACCAGCGTTTGCGGTCGTGGCAAAAGCCATTAAACAGCACTTCGAGTGGACAACGCAGAACACAAGGCTGTCACCGGGGGACAAGGATGCCAGCCAGGATTGGGTGAAACAATCCCTGCCGCCCACCGAGCAGATCATCGGGGACGAGGAGTTGCAAGCGCTCGTCGCAGCAGCACAAAACAAAGACGCGACCACGATGGAAAAGATTGACGCGGTGCGCCGCGTCGTGCATTTCGCGTTCCTCGTTATCGGCCTTCTTATGCTTGTGATCGGGCACGTATTCCTATTCCCCCCTTTGGTCGCGATCGGTACGTACGTGCTGACGTCGAAAGCCTTGGGCCTTGGCGCTTCGGCTCTCTTGCATTCTGTGGGCTACATGATCAGCAACAGCGAGGAGCGCGGAGCAGAATCGTCTTTGTCCAGCCCGAGGACCAACATCTCACCCACCACGTCGGCTGATGAACACGAGGGCTCGAACCGCGACGAGATTCTGACCGTACTCCAGAAAGAGCTCGACCAGCCTGCCGACCAGACGCTTGTTCGGCCAGCCCAAGCTGGGGGGCCCGCTCCCGTCGATCAGGGAAAAGGACTCAGCGTAAGGGGATTTTTCGCGCAGGAGGGTGCGGGAGCGGGTTTTGGCGGCGACTTGTACTCCACAGTGGTAAACGGATACGCGGGGTGGTTCGCTACGTTCCAGGTCATCATCGAGCATTTTTTTCCTGGTCATGTGGAAGCGCTCGGCGCTGTGTGGGATGTAGGTACTTCGATCGTGTTCTTCGCCCTTTGGAAGGGCAACAGCCAAGAGGACAAGAAAGTATGGCGGGAGAAGTGGGCGGCGCCGATGCAGGAGAGAAAGCTTATGTCTAGAACCCAGGAGTGGGTCATGGAAGAGCTGCAGGAGAAGGAACTCATGCTCCGCAGAAACCTCGGCGGCACGGACAAGTTGACGAGGTTCGGACAGCTGCTTCCCCGGAGGATCCGGCAGGCTGCGATGGACCTGCTCGAGCAGGGCGGCCAGTCGTTACCGAAACACGTCCAGAATCGATTTTTCTGGAAGTTGGGAGTCGCCTTGTTGCCCCGCTGGCGCGGTGTGTGGATCGCGCCCCCCGGAGTAGAACCGGAGAAGCACTTTGACGACAAGGAGAAGGATAGGTATAGGATGAGTCTCACCGCTGATGATGACCCTTGGGACGACAGCATCAGCATCCGCGGCACGAGCGTCGGGGACGACATAACAAGGACCGCCACATCACTACGCGAAAGGGGCTGGAAATGGAAGTATATTGGTGTCCTTAGTGCCGACCACGCTGTTGAGATCGGCGAGGAGGTGTTGGAGACTCTGAGGGATGCAGCCGATCCAGAATGCCTCGACCTGATACAGGAACAATTCGAAGCCTCGTACGTCGCAGACACAAGAGCCCTCATACGCGATATCAAACCACTGACGGAGGCCGTGCGTGACAAGGTTATCTGCGCCGAGGACAGCGCTCTTTCTGTCAGCGCCTTGCTTGGGTTTTCGACTTCGTCTTTACAAGTATCGTCAGGAGAAAAGAATGCATCATGTGGCAAGCTGAGGAGTAAGCTGGAGAGGATGTACAAGAAGGATGTTTTTGTACGGAGGGAGCTGCGTGCGGCCGGAATAGAGACGTTGCCGACCGCGGCAGGGACGGAGGTCGTTTACGCTGACGATGTTCGGTACATCAACGACCGCAGCCAGACGACGAAGGAGTCTACTTTTTGCCGGAAAGATAACGGGTTGGGAGCGCCCTCGTACGCAGTCGCATTATGGATTCAGCATGATGCTCCTATGGGCTGCGTGCCCACAGCGGAGGGGCGGTTCTGGCTGGCCACGGAACTCTATAAGAAAGACTTTTCTGAATGCGCAGAGTTGGCGGCAGCATTAGCGTATGAATTCTTGGAGGTCTCCTCCACCGAACGTGCGGCGTTCGGACTAGTACGTGAGGCACAGTGTGTGACGCTGCGGTCGAATTTTTTCAGGAAAATGCGCGAGGACAAGAACCAGATCGAAGCGAAACCAAGACTCTGGGACTTCGTATCCGGAGACGAGCTCACGGGCCCGGTGGAGGACAGTACTGGAAAGCCGATTACCGCCAAGGTGTCGAAGCAGTGTTACAGTTATGCCATGGCCCGCGGAGGCGCCAACAACCACGAAGACGGAGACTTCGAAAACTTCTTCAGGCATCTGATCGAGGGGTCCGCACGCTTTAGCGAAGAATATCCGGCGGCGACTGGAAACGGCAGTGGGGCCACGCGTTTTGTCTCTAAGGATTTCGGAGTCGGACACAAATTGGCTCCTCACGGCATAGTCGAATTACTGATCAACAACCCGAAGCGGGGGCATGGGGCGAGTTCCACAACCCCCACTCTTGGTATTAGTTGCAACGATAAGGTCAGACAGGCCTTCCATAGCGCCGTTACGATTACAGACACGCGGCAAGGGGCACGAAGGATGCTGCCGAGAGCAGTCCCTGTCGACCTGTGCAGCTATGAGGAGTGCGGCGCTTTTGTGCAGGAGTTTAACCGTCTTGAGTACGCTTACGGTGCGGGAGAGCGGAAGGTCTGGGCCATGGCTATGCCCGAGATCGAGATGCCGAAACACCAACACGGCGTCCTGGGCGCGCAGTTTCGCCAACCGACGCTGTGCTACGACGGCTCTCTGTTTCTCCACCTCGTGGAGCAAGCGGGGAGGATCGGCCTGGGGCAGCAAGAACGAAGTGAAGACCTCGCGTTGTTTCCGGGCGTGGCGCAATTCTTTTTGCGCGCCGTGGCGGAAGGGAAAACGAGGTGGTGGAAAAACGCGAAATCAACTCGTGATCAACATCAACGTGACGAGCTCAAAAGCATTTTTGGCTACGCGTGGGACGAAGAAAAAAAATCCCAACATGAAGATGAAAATGACAAGAGAAAAACCTGGGACCCGACAGCCGGAGCCATGCAGGACGCAGTCTGGGAGTGCAGTCAAGCGCTGCGCGAACTCGGGGCGGGACCGGAAACCCGTCTATGCGAGCTGGACCTGGACTGTAACGTCGGCGGCAAGGCGAAGTTTCCAGACGACAAGGAGCAGGACCTGCACGACGAGCAGAAAAGCATAAACTGCAACGCGCGGAGCAAGTGTAAAGCCTTCATCAGAGAACTCAACAATCTCGTTGCAACGAAAGTGCCAACTTTGACGGATGATTGGTACAAAAATTGGTACAAAAGGTTCCTCAAGCAAGTTTGGACGGGACCCGACGTGAGAAAAGGAGTAGAACAACCGTGCTTGTGTGCTGGTGCTGCTGGGTGGAAGGACGCCGGATGTTCTTACAAAAATCCTGAAAAAAATGCGCCGCGGCTGAGAACAACACCCAGGCACGTCGAAGAATTCATCAAGCAGCTGAGCCAACGCACGTGGTACAAAGACAAAAATACTTTCGAAACCTATGAAGCACTGAGTGAGGAGATGGGGGCAGCTCTGAGAAACGCTTTCGAGCAGATAGCAAGCCCCGACTTTGTTCAGCAAAAGGAGCGCAATAAGGGCATTGTTCCGGACGACCTGGACAAGGGCCGTGGCTTGAGTTTGATCGAGATGTCTGCCTTGCACAAATGCGAAAGGGCGATGAGGCATCGCGAGCTGCAGTTCGGACTCGGAGACGGAGCCTCTGGCGGCCGCAGTCCCGAGCACTTGTGCGACAAGGAGAAGATCGCGCCGGCGTGCTTTGACCTCGTGATCCAATTGAACAGGGTTGCGCGATGCACTGGGACATTCACATTAACTAATCAGGCTGACGCTAACGCCGCAGCCGTTCAAATTTGGGAGACTAGGGGCCACGATGACCTTTCCTACCGTAGCGTCACTGAGTGGAACCAGTATTGGCAGTTTTGCGCGCCAAACGCGGGACCCGACGACAAACTCCTGATCCTGAATGGGGAAGATTGTCGCTCTGGTCTGCAGCCATTGCAGGGCTGGAAAGGGACAGAACACTTCCCTGAGGGCGATAGTGCCGCGTCATTCTTGGCTTACGAAGCAGGGAAGCCGCCTCCGCCTTGTGCTTCCACCGGGGATGGAGGTGAGTGTGCAAAAGATATCGGGACACGTGGACGGGGGGATGATAGGCTTGCAAAGCTGAATTATGCCTATGACGGGAAGGACGCAAGGTCCTCGACGGGTGTCCTGGTGCATACGCATAGATGAACGCACGAACAAAGGAGCAGCGCCATCAAATATGATTTTGGTTTCGGATTCCATCCCGGCACCCCAACCCATGTCCTCCCAAAATGAAACAAATAGCTTTATGTAAAGTAGATAAAAAGTGACAGTAGCTGTGACGGTACAGCTAGTACTTGTACTTCTACTGCGCCGATTTCTACTGTGCCGATTTTTGAGTTTGCTGTTGCTCGCACTCACTCACCGCGGCGGATGAACAAAAAGGGATGAGAGTCAGGATTATTCCACGCCAGGAAAAAGGAAGAACATAGTAAAGTCGAAGGCAGAACAGGTGCCCGGAGGTTCAGGAACATTTCTATTCGGTCTGGTGCCCTGTCCGATTCCATTCGTTCGACTGGTGGTCGTGGTGTGTCCTCGTATATACGTTTTTCCCCCCACGAGAAAATTTTGAGATTGAGTTCCTTTTGTTGCGTGACACAAAGTACCCGTACCGCAACCGCTCCGAGTGGTCGTGGTCTCACCTGGCTGCACCTGCGGAGGTCAGCTAAAACGGATCATAGGCTAAACCTGTTGGTCATGCGCTCCGGAATACTGAAATGAATGAGAAAGATGGAAGTGATAGGTGGCACGCGACCACCAGGATCATGAACCGGGCACACGGTGCCGGCAGATGTTTGAACTTCTTCGTGGTGGTTTCTCGTGCGTATCTGCGAACGCACTCAAAGACCGGAAATGCCTACAGTTTTGGACATCTTGAACCTTCTGAATCTTCAACCTTTTCCCGTGTGTTTTCAGCAACACACAAGACAGAGCCGAAGGAAGGACATAAGAGAAAGGCACAGCATACGCATAGCGGTGCCAGTTTTGGGTTCGACTTCTCTTGTTCTCTCTCTCGGTCAACAAAACCTAAAGAATTAAAATATTGGGAAATCCTAAATTTGTGAAAAACTAGGAAAAGGAAAACAAAACCAGAAAAAAAAACCTCTTGCACTCTCCAACGTAAACGTGGTCACATTACTATCTTTCTTGCCGTATTATAAATGATTTTTTGTGAAGATGGATCCGCTGCAGTAGAGTACGTAGACCCGTACCGTAGCCTGTGAAATAAGTACTTAAGCAAAGAAAACTACGAGAAAAGCGGAGGATTTTGCTCTTGCTAACGATTGGTCCCGAGCCGGCACCGCATCCGACCCCGGCAGTTTGGCATTGCTTCCACGCTGCACCTAACACAATTGAAGTGAAATCATCATGTCTCCGTCATCCTGCTCATCTTCGTGCTCCTGCTCGTCTTCTCGGTTGTCGGTTGCGACGCCGCTTCCACAACGCTACCTGCCGCGTCGACATACTCGGAAGCGTTCCACGTTTTCGCCGGTCGTCGTCTCCACGCTCTTGCGCTTGATGGGCGGAGGCCCACGATCTCCGGAATCCTTGGTTGTTGCCGGGCCCCCCCGCAAGCCCAACCAGGTCCGGAGCAGCGGCAGCAACCACCAGCGCGCGCACTTCAGCGTGGACGAGGTGCACACGGAGTTTGCAGCTGACGATCCCGGCTTCGACCCGTACTCCCATGGGCCTGCGCACGGTCTCGTGCACAACACTTTGCTCGCCTTGGAGGGGAAAAAACTGAGCAACTCCGAGCGCCTCGACGCCGTGGTCTCCGCGATGGAAGCCGAGGCGAAGGCGCGTCGAGTGGGGCTCACGCTGGGGGACGAAAAAGGAGTGGTCCTGGAAGAAGCGGCCTGGGGAAGATACAGGCGAGAGGTGGAGGCTCGCTTGAGCAGGAGCGGCAGCGACGCAGGAGGAGATGAAGGTGCAAAAATATTTTTTTATGGTCAGCAATAATAATGATGTGCTGTCGTGGTGCCGGTCTCATATCCGCAGGAGCATGATGAGAAAATTATCAATACTGTTGCACCGAAGCCGAACAACAAAGAAAGATGATCACAGTCCTCAGCCTCCTCCAGGCCCATCTCGTAATTCTGTTCCTGATTTAGGTTCCAAAATTCTTGCGCCGACTGCAGCGGACGCAACTTGCTTCGTGCCTGACTGGGAGTTTAACATTCTTGAGTTTGGTGCGCACGTAGGCGATGGGACGTTGCGTTTGCTAACTTCGATCATGCGGTCAGAAGCCGTTATGCCGTCGGCGCTAAATGTCATATCGACGGAGGACAACGAAAGCTGGCAAATGGAAGGAACAAAACTGGTGCGCAAAGCGCTTAAATTCGCGGAAGAGAAGTACTTGAATATTTTATTTTGTTACCCATGGCATGGGCTCTACCCCAGATATATAGTCGTGTGCTATCTCGTTCAATTCGCGAAAAAATCGCTGCATGTAGTCAGATGAGAAACGAATACGAAAGCACTTTCTTATAGCGGAACAAGCAGTGGGAGATCTTCGTCTCGTCGAAGAACTACAGCGAATGCCCTAAAGTAGAGACTTAGTCTGACACCCCGAGCAGGGTAAATCATCTCCATCATCATCGTCATCATTCAACAGCATCCATTAGCAGCGGACGAGGTACTTACTTTGCTATTCAACGCGGTCGGAGGAGGGACCAAATAATCAAGAACCGCTGCCTTTTACCTTTTCAGGATTCCGCCCTGCGTCTCCTCCACCGAACTTATTGCGGAGAAAACCCCGAAGACCGCCGCCCAAGATAGCACCCGCACACCGATGAACAAGTCGAAGTCGAGAGACCTCCGCGACATCGTTCTGTACAACCCTCTGCAGTTTGGTGGTGGCGCAGGTCCAACGACTGGCGACGACCTCGGGTTCGCGACGATAGCTCGGGCCATCCACGCGCACGTGGACGACGGGAAGTTCGACGTGCTGGTTTTCGACCACGATCCTCCCGAGCGGTTTCTGGGGGACTTGCAGGTTATGCTCAGACACGACATGCTCAAGGACGGCGCCGTCGTCGTAATTGACAACATGCTGCGGCACCGGGTCGAGCTCACCGAGTTCCGAGAATGGATGGACGGAAGCACATTTTTCGCGGTGGAAAGCTTCCCGGTGCAGGCGCCCTACAAAGACGAGATCTACGTTTGCGCGTTCAATAAAGCGGAGTTTCTAGCGAGCGCCGAAGGACGAAAATTGAGGGCGGAAGAAGAGCTGTAGGATGAAGCAGGCTCAACGTCAAGGCACGGTCCTCGCGGTGGGTGCTTGCCGCACCGAAGCCAAGGAATTCTCGTCTTCCCGCGACTGGGATGTTGATGGGCAAAAATTATACAACCAACGAATGAAAAATCTAGCGATGGACAACGATGGATTGCAGATGATGCAGATGCACGTAATAGACTAGAGTGAACGATAAACGAAAGGATGATGCGTGATGGTGCGCCGGAAAAGAAGCGAAGCTGATGCGGCATCGTTGCTGAGTAGGTGCCAGGGATCACGATCAAGATTTTGATGCTTTCACGAAGGCGGGAAGCGCCGGAATGAACAAAGCTTTCTGCACTCAAAGAGTCGCTACAAAGTTGACGATCCGTTGGGGCTGGCGGTGGCGCCCCGCCGCCAATCAACATCATCCAGTATCAAGGCGCCGACGCTACGACTGTCATTCGCCCACTGGACCGCAAAGATGCTCCACCATCCAGCTCTGTGGAGGAACTAGAAGCACGGTGTTCGTCATTCTTGACCCGCGGATCGAATACGTTGACGTTCAATTATGCAGGAGATCCATTATGTTGGAAAAGAAAGCAGGTTGGTAGACGTGAAGGCGCCCGCTGCTCAGCAGCAAGCTCAAGCGATAACTAAGGCTAGCAACCACTGACTTGGCATTTTCATACACACACGCTAGCGCGCACGCGCAGTACTTCGGTAATAATCTTCGTCTTAATCTTCACCTCTTCAAAACGTCAACGTAAGGTAACCAACGGATCAACAGTGAAGGCAACAACGAGCACGAGCCTCCTTGTTGCAGCACCGAAACACTGTCATCGGGATCGGCTAAAAATGTTGCGTAGCTGGCGCGACGGCGCGAATGCGAAATGGGAAATGCTAGTACAACTGCGTTGAAATGAGTAAGGAGTTCTTTGAGACGATGACGAAGACATCATGATCAAGTCCGTGATTATCGTGAACAACCAGGGGAAGCCTCGGCTGACCCGTTTCTACGTGGACACCCCTCTCGATGTGCAGAAGCAGATCCTGAAAACTGTGCACGGCATCGTGTCCAAGCGCTCCGACGACGTCTGCTGCTGCTTCGCGCACGACCCGGAAGACCCCAGCTTCAAAATCGTGTACCGACATTACGCGACGCTCTACTTCATCTTCCTCATTGACGAAGCAGAAAGCGAGCTGGGAGTGCTGGACCTGCTGCAGGTAAAATCAGAAATCCGGCCTTCGTCCTCTAGCTACGAACGATTCGGTTTCGGAAAGGGATACCGAAAATAAATCAATAGCGGATAATAAATGAATCAATCGAATGAACATAATCAATCCGGACCTCCAGGTGTTCGTGCAGGTGTTGGACACGTGTTTTGAGAACGTTTGCGAGTTGGACTTGATTTACCACTTCGACCGGGTGAACTACATCCTGGACGAGATCGTGATGGCCGGCATGGTCCTCGAGACCAGTATCGATTCGATCCTCACCGCCGTGTCCGACGCGAAGAAGCTCGAGACGGAAGAGACAACCATGTTCGGCTTTGAACTCCCTGCCGCCCTGCGGGTGTAGCGGTCGTAGCCGCGGCGCTCCTGAGATCTTCTTCTGCTGGTCTTCCGAAGAGTGCTGGCGAAGGCGATGGCCGGGTGGTACGCGCAGTGGGCTAACCGTAGATAACGGCGACTGCTGCGAAAACCGAAAGCAAGCAAGTTTCCGAGAACAAAAACGAAGTAGAACAAAATGAAGCGCAGAGGACAGCTCGTGGAGCAGAACCGCTCGGAAGCAGGTCTGTGGCACACCTTACTCGGTCCAGAAGGTAAGACCTCAAGGCCGGTGAACGTAAAGATAAGCCGGATATCTCGAAAAAGATGATGATGAAAAGGCTCATTGTCTACCGGACATCGGAACTGCGCCTGTGGACGAGGCAAACACTAAGGCAAACGCGGCAAAGAACGACGACGACCAGATGAATGAAAAAGAAGGGTGAAGAAGTTTTATTTCACTCTAACACCGATTTCAAAGAGTTCGCTGTGTTGTCCTTGCTCTTGTTCGCCCGCAGATATATATCGTGCGCAGTTTCGTGTTTTCTCGGCTGATGCAAAATTCAGGTACGACTAGAATTCGACTGGCCGATCATGATCATGAAGTCGAAGTAGATAGATCAACTCTACGAACAAATGGCGCCGTGCCATCGTGAGAAGCGAAGTGCGTTCGTGCACGACCAGTACAGCGGTACATCTTCGCTTCAGAGGAACGCTTGTTACTGTTAGACACATCAGCCTTCACACATGGACATGATGTTGATGATGCAGCTCGTTAGTCCGCTTCGTTGTACTTCAATGGGCGCCAAATTGCAGTCTGCACGGGGCCTCCCGGGGCCTTCCTTAGCCATGCTCCCGAACTGCGGTTACGGTTGCACTTCTGTGAGCAGTTCTTTCGCGGCAATTTGTCCAGCTCCAGCCTTAGCTTCTTCATCGAGTCGAGCCCTCCTGGCGTATCCTCCCACCAGTGGCCGCTCGCCCCAGTCGCCCGGAATCATGCAACGGCGCTGTCTACTGCAAGTGAAGTATCGCAAGAAATCGCAGATGGGCGACGGGGCGCCCTCTAGTACTTCAGGAACTTCCTCTACACACTCACGCAGCCAGCAGCAGCAGCGCGAGCGCGACGATTCGACGTCTTTCAGCAGCTTTGCGGCCGGGCAACGTAGAGAGGAAACGGGCCAGCGTGGGTCACGACCAAATGCACGCTCTACTTGTAGTTCTGGGAGCAGCAGCAGCAGAGGTTGTTCGTTCTCGGCAGCAACGACCACCAGTCGAAGTTCCAGCGCCTCGCCGTACCTGATTCGTCGCACGCCGTCCGGGAATCTGCCGGTTTACACATCGCCCATGGGGCTGGGAACGGCGGCTGGAAACGAGGATGACGCTACGGGGAACAGCAAGAGAGGAGCTGCATCGCCTTGTTCAACGTCCAGCTCCAGACCACGCGGCGCGTGCACCCCTGGCTACAAAATGCGCATCCAGCGAATCTGGGGCGATGTTGAGTCCTTGATCCGCGACTTGCAGCAGAATTGCTTAGTTTCTAGTGCGGCCCCGCCGGGACCGGGAGTCACCGCGACGGCGAGGGCCACTATTCCGAGACGCAATATCAAGGTTTGCCGACGCAGACGAATAGTGGAGTTCCTGCACATAGAAAAGGCGTGGGACGAAAAGGTAAAACAGTACCTCGTCGCGATGGGGTTCTGATGTCGAAACCACATATAGAGCTCCTACGACGTCTGGCGTGGAAGCCTACGCCTACAGTCACGTGGTCCTCATCGATTCATGTGTGTCATGTGCGTGATGTAATCGGTTGCTTTTTTACGTGTTTTTTTCTTTACTTTTGCAAGGTGCGAGCGCAATGAGGGGCCAGGGCTCCCTTCTGCATGACGCGGAACAAAAAAATCTGATTCTCATAGATACATTTTTTATTTTGATAAACGATTAAGTTCGATCCTCGATGGATTGCATTTGCAAGTGAGCAGGAGATTGCGAGAGAGAAAACCGCAAAAAAGATGCAGATTGACTCAGCAAGCAAAGGCGCGACCGAGTCGTAGCAGCCTCACTTTCTTTTACTTGTCCCTACCCAGGTAGTTGCCAAAGGCCACAATGTCGATGAATTTATTGGCACCTTCCCCGTAGTTGCACCCCAACGCCAGGCTGTATTTGATGGATACGCGGCTTCAGTAATTTCGAATTCTCTAAGATGATGAACCGCGCCGCGGTGATGGCCGAGCGGCGCGCGGCCAACCTTGCGCAGAACTACGGGCGCGCCATCAATCTCTCCGCCGGCTGCGCCGTGTTGCCGCTTCCCGTTTTGAAGGAGGCACAGAAGCAGTTCGTCGACACGCGCAGCAGTGGCGTTTCGATCGCCGAGATGGGGTACCGGACGCGGAATTTCTACCGCGAGATGGAGGAGGCGGAGGCGAGTTTCCGGAAGTTGCTAGCGGTGCCGGACAGCTACGAAGTGCATTTTTTCAACGGCGGGGCGACACTCCAGTTCGCCGCGATCCCTATGAACCTGCTCGGAGTGAAGAATCAACCCGAAGATGATAAAAAAAAGTCCACGACAGCTGTTGATGTTGAAGATCCGTCCGTGAACTACGTGATGAACGGGCACTGGAGCGAGAAGGCCCGCAACGAGGCCCGGCTTTTCACGACGCGGGTGAACGAAGTGACGAAGTGTCCTTTGGGCAAGGATTTGTTTTTCAGCCTGTCTGACGAGGAAAGCGACTGGAAGTTCGACGAACGCGCCGTGTACACGCACTACACCGCGGCCGACACGCGGCAGGGCTTCGAATTCCAGGAGTTCCCCTACCACTTCGTCCCGCAAAACCAGATTTTGTGTTGCGACGCGAGCGCGAACCTCGGCAGCAAACCGGTGGACGTCGCGAAGTACGGCGTGCTGTACGCCGCGGCGCATAAAAACTTTTCCACCAGCGGCTGCTGCTACACGATCATCCGGAGGGACCTGATCGATGCGGAGCGCCTCCTACCGAACACCCCGACCATGTGCAACTGGTCCAAATTTCAGGCCGCGGAGGGCAAGGTGTACAACGTTCCGGTCATATTCGCGATCTGGCTGGGAAAACTCACGACAAACTGGATGCTCGAGCAGGGCGGACTCACCTTCTTCGAAGATCTCGCGATTCGGAGGTACTTGCTTCATCAACTCGACGACTATGCGTTATGGTTTTTCTTTTTCTCATCATTCATGATCATGAAGATCTTAGCCATGATGATAAGAGATTAAGTACAGAACGACATCACGGACACCTGCAGGTCCCGGCTTTTGTACGACTTCATCGACCACGAGTGCGATGGCTTCTACAAGACTTTCGTGAGCGACCCGAAGTTTCGGTCCCGCATGAACATTGTGTTTACGATCGCGCCGCCGGAAAACGAGAAGAACCCCGCGAAGAACGTCGCCCTGGTGGACCAGTTCCTGAGGGAGACGGGGGATGAGTTGGGGTGGCTGGACATCCGGTCGCACCCGCTAGGGATAGACTCGGACGCAATCCGGGTGACGACCTACAACGCACAAACCATCGAGGCGGTGTCGATAGTAAGGGACTTCATGAAAGAATTCTGGGAGAGACACCGCTGACACCAGAAGATTTTTGTTGAAAACCCGACTGTTGTTGATCCCGTATGATCGAAATCGATCTCCCCATCTAGCACATCTTCGTCTTCCGAGAAGCATCCGCTTTCAGCAAATAAAGAAAAAGTTACTATTTTTTTAAAAAAGTTGTTAGTAAGAGTAGTAGCAAGTACTTATGGGTGGTAAGTGTAAACTGCGACTATTATACACAGGAATCCTATAAAATCCTATCCATACTCAGAATGAGATTCAACAATGTGGTGCGGCCCCCTGTTCGACTAAGTCGGCATAGAAACAAAGTGCGCGACAGGGTGGCAAAAGAAAATTTAAACTGCAATTCGGTGAGATCAAGAACTGCTCCTTGGTTACTCGACTGTAATATGAGGTAGCTAAGGAGTGAACTTCCTGGGAAGATGTGAAATTTACTGTGGCAGTTTGCAGTTGATGTTCGACGTTGTGGTTCTTTCGTCTCATCGTCTTCGGTATCGGTGAGGATTGATTCTAGCTCGCAGAGTCAATTGAGCTAGTTTGACTATGACTACACGACACTGACACAGAGTTATGAGTTACACGCAAAGCTATGACGATGAGCATTACGAGCGTCGTCGGCTGTGTGGAATAGAGGAAGGCTGTCAAGGCTCGAGAGAGAAGAAAAGTATTTTGGAGCAGTTCAAGAACCGGTGAAAGAATAAGTAGTGCCGTACCATCGAATGATCCTGGATACCGGTATGGGGCTATCATTGATCCATCGTGGTCGTGATGTCAGACGAGTAGCGCTTGATCTCTGTCTGTCTCTCAAAATCCATAGATATGATTCAATTGATTCGCAACTTATTAAGACAGTGACTCCGTCTCAGAGTGATGGCTCCTCGTAGCAAGTAGAGTCCTCGCACTCGCGTCGCAGATGATGGTGCCTTTGCGGCCGAAGCCGATGGGGCAATGGTGCTGGACTTAGTAGATGTACAAGCAAGAGCAGGACCGGGACGAGCACTAGCAGAACGAGGAAAGAGGTGCTAATCCCAATCTTGCTAAGGCGAAGCGTAAGTTGCCCTTGTTGGTGCCACCAGCCTAAGAACGTCACTCGCAGCACGAGCAAGGGCGGAAGTGATCGAATTCGAAGATGGCTTTGATTGACCACATCGCCTACTGGGTTCTGATCGAGGTGTCTTCCTTTCTGTTTGGCATTTTGTGCGGGTACGGCTCGCGGCTGCTCGAGGAAGCGGAGTTCGTAGCGGAATGGCGACTCGGCTTCGGCAGCATCTTCGGCCATCTGCGCGTGGTTCTGGAAAACCCAGACGACTATGTCATCTTCAAATGAGAATGCATTTATAGTACTTATCACAGTCGTTTCGTTTGGTTTTGCTTGTTTTGCAGCACATCGCCATCGACGGACCCATCCAGGAGCGCATGCGCAACCGTCATCGAGAAATATCTCCTCATCATGATCTGGAACTGGATTAGAATGCGAATCGTTGTTGGACTACGACCAAGGAGAAGGATGCCGAGAAAAAAGCAAGCATATTCTGCTTCAGAGAAAGTGAACACAGAGGCGCAGGCACTCCGCAGAAAGTACGTACGTGACGCGCGGATTTCGATATTGATTTTCTGCAACGAAAAGCCCGGCCACGTGGCCGCAACTGTGGCAAAATGTTGGATCTTTGCGAAAGCCCGAAGCGTTTTCAAAGTTCGTCGTCGTGAGAAGAACAACTTTTATCGATATGATCGATATTATCGTCCTCGAACTCGAACAAGGCGACGAAGTGAGTGGAGAGATGAGAACAAGCTTCGCTTCGAGTCGAAAGGAGATCGAAAGTGACGTGGCTCTAGCAACAAGAACTAGTGAGGAGGCGGAGGGCCGCGGATACTTACATACTTTCTTACATTTTTTTGGAGAGAATGAAGATCATCAATGAAGAATCGCGTCGATGTCGTCGTCCTCGCGCACGCTTACTTGCTTTGACGACATGTTGGTGCACCACTTACTTTCTCTAAAGCTAAAGGTAAAGCAGGAGAGCGCGAAGCAGAAGTCTTCTTGCCGCAGTTGTCGTTGTCGATGTCGGCAGGACAACAGATGAATAAACTTTTATACTTATGCCGTATGATATCTCCACCCAGCACGTCGTGGGGGCGATGGTTCCTTTAGAAATAACTCGAACGCACTTTACTACGACAACGACTAGCACTACTTTGTGTAATATGAGTGTGTGTTCGTTGTCCTACTAAAACTACGGTGACCTGCTTTACTTTCAGTTTCATGGTTACTTAACGCGAGAGCCACCCTGTCTGTACCTGTAGTTTCAGCAAGAATGTTTTCTCCTGCAACTCCTGTCGGCCACCGGCGCCGCCGACGCGTCTCAAGGAGAACGCTTGCATTTTTCCACATCTGCAGCGCAAATTTCTGGTGCGCGGCTGCAGCCACGAGGCCATTGTCATCGTCGAGGACGGACAGGCTCCTTCGTCACGGCCACGGCCATGATGATGATGAGCGGGCGGGATCGACTCTAATCGTACCAGCAGACGGAGTCGTGGACGAGGACGAGGAGCAATTGGGCGAGACGTCGAGGATGACACCGGCAGCATCGGAAACAAGGGAAACGATCTCGAACCTAGTTCGGGCAAGGCAGAAGGTGCCTCACAGGAGGGGACCACCTCCTTCACGAGCGTTTTTCAAGGCCGCGTCCTCGTCAGAAGGAAGAAACGAGGACAGCGACCCGCACACGACGCCGGACGCTGGCACATCCTTCCTTCTTAGTCAGAAGGATGGCGATTCCACAGCGGCATTCGAGTGGCCGACCGCTAATGCGTCTGCTGACTACACGCAGCAGAACGAGACCGGCAACTGCTTTTTGCACCCGCTGTGGACGCCGGTGGCAGATAACTCCACCTACAGCAACAAAGCCGACGCTGAAGCAGCTGCCGTGGCTCACTGCTCTGCCGATGTGGCGCGGTGCTTCGGCTTCACCATCAGGACGGTATTCATGGCCGCCGTTCAACAGGAAGGCTTCGTTCCGGAGACGTGGTCGGTGCTTCGCGCAGACTGCGCGCCGGACACCGCCGCGAACGAAACCACGACGTCCTATGCGATGAGCTGGAAGCACGCGGTTTTGTACCACAAGATGGACCTCGAGACCAACGACACGGACGCGGGGCAGGGGCTTTGCTTCCAAGAGCGGTACGGGGACGAACTCTCCGCCGAGGCAGACAATGCGACGGCGGTGTCCAAAGCCATCTACTGGTGCAACCTGAACGCGGCGGAGTGCGGCGGGTTCTCCGTCATGGCGGAAGAAACAAAGACCGTGATGGCCGATGGGACAAGCAACGTTGGCGTGCTCTACTACCCACAGACATGGAAGGAGGTGAGCCCTTGCCAGAACGACCCGGCTACGACAACCGAGACAAAAGCGGATGGAGCAACAGAAGAGATAACGTTTAGGTTCAGAAGCCCTTACCGCTTACCAAGGACGCGGAGAAATAAGCTTGGCAATACTTAGTTGTAGGTATCTACTTATGTACTTACATGTATGTTTACCTTATACATGATGTAGTTGCAGCAGATTGCCCAGTAAAAACACCAACGCCATGCAGTGTGAGCGATGTTAGTGTTTGTGTAACACCTTCTCCTTCGTTATTAACATCGGGAGCAGCCTGAGCCTCTGACAAGGTACAAAAACAAAAGAAGTGCAAAGGTAGCGACTGCGAATGGCCTGCGTTTCGTTTAGGTTGGTAGAGAAAATCTTGCATCTCGTGGCTGCCCGCAAGTTATTTGGCGAAATACAAACATAAACTGCTTTGGTATATATACGTACAAGTTAGTCTCTTACTGAGTAAGGGACTTCTGGCCTCAAAAAGGGTGAAGACGATATCGTACGTCAACACGCAGAAGTACCCGTTGGACACGCTGGAGTCAACTCTTGGCGCCGGTGGAGATGGCGCCGGTGGAAATGGCGCCGGTGCTGGAGTTGGTGCCGGAGGAGATGGCGCCGGAGGAGATGGCGCCGGTGGAGATGGCGCCGGTGGAGATGGCGCCGGTGGAAATGGCGCCGGTGGAGTTGGCGCCGGAGGAGATGGCGCCGGAGGAGATGGCGCCGGAGGAGGTGGCGCCGGAGGAGATGGCGCGACAACTCCTGCACCCGCAGAGCAGCAGAACCACTCGGCCCCGGATCAGCTCTGGCAGACGGTAGGGGATTCTTGGAGCAAAGACGAATTTTTCGATTTCGCCGGGCTGGGCGTTTCCTTCGATTTAAGGGGGGAGGGCGGGACGGACAACCACGTAACAAGCGGCGAGTTGAAAGAACGCATCACGTACGAATTTCTCGGTACTACGATCAACCTGGCGTCGGCCGAGCGCGGAGCCAACGGGCTGCGGGAGCTCATGGGCTGTTTCCAGTACGTGGACGACTCCTTTGGCGCTCACGCCTTGGGAATCGGCTGCCCCAACCTGGAGGGTTCGGCGGAAGCCCCGCGCACCTGCTCGGACGTCTACTACCTGAAGGAACCGCTGAAACAACTGGAGGCGCAAGCGCACTCCAATGCAACGGGCATCTCCTCGCTGGCTCTTCTCGCCCAGGACAAAGATGGCCGGGACCGCGATCCGCCTGTACCGAACCCGTCCCCAGCTACGCCGAGCCCGAACCCAAGAACTCCGCCGAACCCAACTACGCCGAACGCGATGCTCGCGGTCTCAGCATTGTCCGACGAGGAGACGGCCTGTGCCGAGATGCCGTCTGCCGCACGTTTTTTGGTATTGGTTCTCAACCAGGATGTGCCGGTGAAGTTGAAGATCTCGGGCTACAACAAGTTTCCCGCGGATTACATGTTGGACGGAGTCAGCAAAACCCCGAACCTCCAGGGCGAGGATTTGGACAAAACCGTCTTCGCGTACTTTGACGACTTGCCGAATGCGCCGGGCGAGGACGTGTGCCGTGTCGACTTGGGCGAAGGTGGGGCCCCGCTCGCGTGTCGCAGCTCGCAAGACTTCACAACTTCTGCGAGCAGCGCGACTTTGAAGCAGTGGACGCTGGAACCGGGGCTGCACCGCCTGACCGTGGTCGCGGGCCACGACGGGGTTTTGGTCACCGGGGTGGAGATCTCGCAGGGCCAAGCACAGTTCCTGCGAATGAGCACGGATCCCGCGCACCCCGTGCGGGTCGTTTGGAGAGACCAAGATTAAGATACGACGTAGTCCTCGGTGACGTCGTCTTCCAGCAAGAGCAAGGGACTGCTCAGTCACCGCCACGAACGCGAATTCCACAAACGCTATACAAAACGAATGACACCTGCGCGTAACAAGAACAATACGAATGTCACTGGGCCAGAACCTGGAGACGCCCACGCGTGGTGATCTGAATGATGACGATACACTGTAAGATGACCTACACGATATTCAACAAACAGGCAAAGATTCAAGTTCCCCACGAAAGGTATAAGTATAAAAATGAGGTTTAGTACTACGTCTTCACTTTGTTCCGAGAACCTACTTCTAGTATACTTGCAGCACCAGATGAAATTTATTTTGTTGCGTTGATTGTGCTTTACCGTTTTGTCTTGCTTCACCCGAATATAAGTTAAGATGTATCCAGATCCACCTCCTCAACGAGCAATTTGAACCTGAAGGACGACAGCGACACCAAGTAAGTACAGAATATCAGACAATCACAAGAAGCAATGTGCTGTTTGTACCCTCTGTAAAAACGGAAATGCTCGCGGCGCTGCACCACAAAGCTGTATCACAAATTGTACACATCTGATTTTCAAAAAATGAACCGCGTCAACGATGACGGACGGGAACTAGAACGCGGGGGCGGAGTATACCCGGAGGACAAACTCAACAAACATACGTTACTATATAGAAGATGACGTTTTCCCGACCCCGAGGATTGAGTGAATGATTGATTGACTATATTTTCACAATCACACGTTTCTGTTGATCGATATTGTTGGGTCGGGGCGACACACTCACGCACACATCAGGCACCAGTCTCCCCGTGATTCTGCTGATCCTGATTTTTTTTGGTGTGCTAACCCGCAAAAGCCTATATATTGATTCCAACGTTTGGTAGTGTCGCTGCCGCGGTGTGGGTGTACTCTCCGGAGACGAAAACGAGGCCACGGCCATCTGGCATCATGCTAAGTAAACGTCAAGGTAGGCGCGGAGGCGAGGCATCGAAGAACGTAAAGAGGTGCTGGCAGGCTAGGCATCGAGGAAGCAAGTAGGTATGAAGGTGCGCCGTCGGGCGTCCTCTACCTTCTCTTGGCACCAGCAGGAGGGCTGCAAGTCCAAGCTCCAAGTACGTCCAAGAGAGCAAGCCACACAAGTAGATTTTTAGAGAACTGATCTGCAATATGGATATCAAGTTGGATGAAAAACCGAAGTGCAAGTCGTGACCGTAACGTTCCGGAATATTAAGTGTGTCCAGCCTGCTCAGCCAAAAGCAAAATGAACGTGACCCGTCTACGATTCACGGAGACCCGGCTCGAGGTTACGTTTCGCGAAGAAGAAGATAAGGCGAATCACATTCATGGAGATGTTGATCGTTCAGCATTAGCAGAGGAGTTTTTCCGACGAAGTGACGTTTTCTGGGCGAGCCTGCACAAGGTGGGGAGAGTCGAGCTGGTCAACCTCCACTGCTACCCCCTCGTGCCGGTTCCATGCTGCAGCAGCTCTTGCTGCACAACATCAATCGCGCCATCCTCCAACGGGAATGAAGGCCGCGGCAGAAATTCGTCTTCGTCGACTGATGTGGGTTGTTGCGGCTTGTTTAGCAGTTGCTTTGGGGCGGGTGGAAGTGAACGTGAAGGAACGATTGGAGAGAGCAGGCGGCGCGCCGCGTCTTCGTCCTCGCCCTCGAGAACCGTTTCGCTACTGCTGGAACAAGATGAAAGCAACAATCCAAATCCTGCACCAGCACGGCAACTGGACCCGTTTTTCCCGTCTGGTTTCAAGCGAGAGGCGGAGGTTGTCTCGATGAAAATTCTGGAGGATGCAGTCATTGAGGGCATGACAGCTCTGACTTCGCGACTGCCATCAGAAAACAAGAACGGGCCGGACGGAGCTGCCTCCACTGTCGCCGCTACGTCTGATGAAGATTTTTCTACAAGAAGCGCGCGTATTGTCGAGGCGATAAATGCCTGGGCGTTATCAAGATCACCATCAACGTCACCACTGGTCACAAGCACATCATCAACGACGTCTAATTCTAAGCGGCACTTCTTGGTTTTCCTGAATCCGAATTCTGGCCCCGGGTACGCGGAGAAAATTTGGCGTCGTCGCGTGCAGCCTGCGCTCGACTCGCACCCGAACGCGAGCTATGAGTTGGTGAAGACGAAATATTCTGGCCACGCCCGTGAGGTGGTCAGGGAGGCGTTCGCCGGAGGAGCAGCGGGTGGACGAAGCGTCTCGAGCCCCTCGTCGAGTTCTTCCACTTGGTCCTACGCCGGGATCCTGATTCTTTCCGGCGACGGGTTGGTGCACGAAGTGTACAGGGGTTTGCACGACGCGGATGCGGTGGACAGGGTGCCGCTGGCCCACGTTCCGGCTGGGTCCGGCAACGCGCTCGTGTCCACCTTGCTGGCCCACTCCCGGGAACCGCTGTCGACGCTCTCCGCTGTGCTGTTACCGCTGAAGGGCGGGGAACGAAACTTGGATCTCTGGCACACGGAATTGACGGACGGTGGTAGTGGTCCGAGTCAAGACCAAGAGCACGGGCATCCCGGGGGCGAGGTGGGTCCGCACGCGGCCGCGACCACTGGCGAGAATGTCGTGGTGCAGATCGAGGATCATCCGAGCAGCCCATTGTCGCCGGACCCGTCCAGGGGAGACAAAGAAAGGGCTGAACGAAGAGCAGTGCAGATGAACGAGAAAAAAATCCGGCCGATGTTTCTGTCGCTAGCCTTGGGGTTGATGGCGGACCTGGACATTGAGAGCGAGTGGCTTCGCTGCCTGGGCGGGTTCCGCTTCACCGTGTATGCGGTCCGGAACCTAGCACGCTATCGGGTGTACGAAGCAGACGTGCACTATCAAGGAATAGAGGTACTTACTCGGATTTAGATTTACAACTGCTACAACAGCTCGTGCTTGTACCTCTACCCGGATTTAGTTACAACTGCCACAGTCCGTGTTTACTCTTGTCTTTGTACTTACTTATACTGAAAGCGGTACTAGGTAGGTACTTATTTATATTTTATTTTCTTTACTGTGTGCGTGTGCCCCCGGTGCCGAAAGCAGCTATCACATCGCCAGTGTTGGATCGCAACTTGCGAGTGCGATCCAGCGCTGACGCTGCAAGAATGCTAATACTGGTCTGCAACTGCATTTCTTTGTTCTATTACTATTTCAGCGATATATAGAAAACTTGCGAAAGAAAATCATGTAGCAGTCATGCAGTATAATCAATCTAGTTGAAAATCTTCCAGGTTCTGCCTGCCAATATCAAGCACAACAAAGCTGATCCCTTGAGCAGCATCGTCGTACACCTGAACCCCACTAAAGACGAGCCCGAGCAGTGGCGCTCTATCGCTGACACCCGATTCGTGTCGCTCTGGGCCTTCTCGTTGCCGCTCTGCTCGACTAAGGAGTGTCCCGCCCCGACAGCCAAGTGTGATGACGGGTATTTGTGGGTGCTGTTGTGCAGCGCGACTATCGGCCGCTGCAAACTCGCGCAGGTGCTGTTGAGTCTGGAATCTGGGACGCTGCTGCAATGCGTGAATGGCACCACGGTACGTCTGTTCAGGTGTACGGGGTTGAGGGTGGAGAAAACGGCTGCTCGTGGCGGAGCCCCTATCCGCTTCATCGACGTGGACGGGGAGCGAGTAGACGTGCAGGATCCGGCGAACTTCGAGGTGGAGATATCGAAAATGCCAAAAAGCGGAAGAGTCTTTTGCGGAGGACAACAGGGCAGGAGCTCTGCGCTGCAACTCGTGTAGCGACTTCTGGGCGTGGCCTCTGGCACCGACACCGGGGAGATTTTGACTAAACCTAGCTGTGACCATGCGGCAATCGACGTTGCAACAGGTTGCGAAGAAGAGCAGCAAGAACCGTTTATTGTGTGATCTTCTTCTTCTTCGGACGATAGAAACTGTTTTTGCATCGTATAACGTGGCCATAAAGCACATTGACAGGCTCTCGATTGTTTTTCTTGCCCACTCTCGTTCGACTAGAGTTCTCACGAAGCCCAAGCCCGGTATCGATCGTGGGGAGAAGAGTGATCAGATTCAGAGCGACGAGTTCGAGAGCGAAAAACAAACGGCAGGCAAGGTGGGGAGAGCATGCCTGCTGCACTTCGCGCCACCTCGTGTTTTCCCTACTTGCAAGCGGTTTTTCAATTTGAATTTTCACCTCGCGCTAACAAGATGAGCCACGGCAGGCAGAGCGATCGCAAATGACTCGCAATAAAGCTGGAGGTCAGGAGGCACAGACACAGTCGAAGCTCAATCTAGGTTAAATTCATGCTCATGAGTCGCTCACTCAAGAATCTCCTTGTTGAATGGCTACAGAATACTCTTTCAACCCGCCACTACCTCCTACATGATCATTTTATCGCGACCGTTCGGCTCTTCTTCAGCTCGTGGTTTGAGCTGCTTCCCCCTGCTAGTTCTAGTACTGCTCAACCGCACCGGCGTGCACGTGCTGTAAATGTGATACGAATAAATAAGTACATAGTAATAGTACAAGTACTACCTGTACCTTCCACGACAGGTAATCCATCCTAATCGGGCCAAAAAAATTCCATAGGAGAGACAAAAAAACGCTATACGTCGAGGACTTACGGTCGTAACGGTTACGCCTGCGCAGGTACCGGCTACTTGTTCTTTGAAGAAGTAGGTTGTAGAAAGGTCCCTGGTCGTTTAGTAATCGGAAAGAGATGGCCGCGTTAATTCCGATCGCCGCCGGTATGTGTGCCCCCGGTTGTGCGGGTGCCGCCGCCAGCGCAGCGGCAACCGTCGTTGGCGGAGCGGGGCTTCTTTCTGCGGCTCCGGTGGTGGCCGTCGGCGCGGGTGCCGCCGCCATATACGCCTACATGCGACGGGGAGAGGGGGACGAGGAAGCAGCGGAAGACGAGTTTCAGGACGTGATGAGCGACGACGAGATGTTGATGCAGCAGGAGGGCGGGAGGGGAGCAAATAAATCTAAATCCACTACCACAGCACACGAAGAGCAGCAGCAGAACGCGAATACGAAGGCGGAGCCTGTTGTGCGCAAAATCAATACGACGGTAAAGTTGCAGCGCAAGGCTATGAAGATGGGGTCGACGCCGGAAGATACCGCCGCTGCCGCAGACGAGGATCCCTGCAAGGACGAAAACCCACAGGAGGGCGCGCCGGGAGAAGTTTCAGCCAACGACTCGCTCAAGAAAAAGACAGCGGCGTTTCTGTAAGCAGGAGCTGGACAGGAGGTGCCTTTTCCGAGGCGTCGCGGCCGAGGTTCTTGTTCTACGATTAAGAATGTCGTACGAGCTCATGGTGAAGACAAGGCAAAAAGGAGATGGTGCAGATGAACGAAGAAAGTGGAAAATGATAGTATCTTGCTGATGATTCTCATTCCCCGTCAACAGAAACAAACGTTATTTTCCGGTGCAGGACATTCCGGCTCCGATGTCCTCGTGGCTACGATCTGGCAGCATCGCTTCATCTGGATCGATGCAGCCGCCGGCTGCCGAGCGACGACGGTGCATGCAAGACCTTGAGCTTTTCTTTGAAAATCGCAATTATACTGAGCAGGTGCGGGAAGTAGAGGAACTTCTGTGTTTGCGGCGAGAAGTTTTAAAAAACCCAGGACGAAAATGTTGATACCAAACCGTGCCAAGCAGAACTCATTGGAGAATAAGTTAGTAACTGAAGTTGATATCTTGTTGCTCGAAGCAAATTCTAACACCGGAGAAAAGGAATCGGCTTTCTTCTAGACTAAAAATGTATTACAACACATCAGGATCAGCCAAGCGCTCGCTCGTGCTTGGTCCCTCTGGAGTTCGTCTTGCAAGGATGTTCTTCGAAGAAGAATGGTGTTAAACTCTACTGAACGGAAGTGAACCTATGTATATGCTATGGCTTCTCGGTCAAAAACGTGCGCGTGCCTCGCCAGTCGCTCGGGCTGCTGCTGTTAGTTTTACCAACTTGCATGAAAAATATGTTTGTCGGTTTTTTTTCTGCAATCCGCAGTAGCTCTCGCTGCAGTGTCCTCATATCTGAAGTAAAGACTATCGTACTGTGGATGCGATGCGGTGGCTGGTGGTGCTCACTCTGATGTCACCCTTCTGTCATTGCGATTCGTGCTCCTGCTCGTCCTGAATTTTGTTTTCCCGGCCCTTTTTCGAGGCCCCTTTTCCGGCGGCGGCTCTTTTCCACGGCCCCGCAATGATCGAATGAATGTATGGAGGAGCAGCTGCGCCATGCCAATGCCGATCGCCAATAGATACGGCACTGATCTCAAAGAACTCCAAGCCAAGAGATACACAACGACAACCCCACAGGAACGCTTGTTGACCCGTGCGAGCCATATCTTCCAGCTTCACTAAAATCAAACCTCACGTATTCGAATCTTTGGCGAAGGCGACACTATCACTATGCGTGTTCCAGCCTATCTGAGAAGTCTCGCAACAGCACATCATCATGGTCATCTTCATCATGTGAAGTAGATCTGCGACATAGCTACTACGTACAGCTGCGGCCACGCCCACAAGCATCAATAAACTTTTGTGGATCTTCATCTGTATCTCTGTCTGTTGTGAAAGCAGCCTCCTCGTCCTCGAAGGCCACAGCGACGAGATCGAGAACACGATGCACAACATGTTTCGTCGCTCCTCCCCACCCCCACCAGCAAACCCCGCTGCCCAGCATCGGTGGTCCCCGGCGGCGACCACCTCCACTCCGCAGCTACCGGCCGTTAGCACTGCTAGCTCCACCCCTACGGGGTCGCCCAGCTCCACGGCTAACAACAAGAACAAATCGAATGTATACGACAGCATGGTGAACAGCAACAATTCCCCCACCTCAAACAAAAATGCTGGCACGGGCGGACCTACCCCCACGACCTCTTCGACTACTTCAGTCGCTGCCCTCGCCGACGAGAATCGCGTGGCGATGATGCGGCGCATCCGGGAAACGGAAGTGTGCCCGATTTGCCAGGAAGGCGACTGCACGCAGGCGATGCTGTGTTGCGGGGCGTGCTACCACTTCGATTGCCTTTTGAGCTGGATCCGGGTGAACAGTAACTGTCCGCAGTGCCGGAAGGAGATTCCGAATACGGTGCTGTACCGGGAGATGCAGCTGCTGGAGGCGAGCGGACCGGAGGACCTGCCGGAGGGACGCGAAGCACTGCAGGATATGCAGAATCGGGCACGCAGGACGAGAGCTCCTGTTGTAGTGCATGGTGGAGCAGGAGGGGGAGATCCGTTCAGTCCTTTCATCGGAGGCGGGGGCGGCATTTCCCTCCTCGCGCCGATCGAGATCGGCGGTGGCAGTGTAGGTAACCCCGGGTACATCATGGGCGGCGGGCCGGATGTGGGAGGTGTAGTATTACCTACGCCCGGCGGACCGCGCCACAATCTGATGACCGGCAGGCACCCGCACAGCAGCTTGATGCAGCACATGTTCGAGATGATGGCTTCGCCTTCAGGAGGCATGTTCGGTCCCGGCGGGCTGGGAGGTGGCGGGCCGCGGCATGAGCTCGTGATCGTGACCTCCCACGGGGATGAGTTAAATCCCGGGGGGTTGGCCGGAGGAAACGAAGGAGGGCCACGAAATAATGGGAACAATTCTCCAAGTGGCGGCGGCGGGGGCAGGGACGTTGGGCGAACCAGTACCGGCTCGAATGGGAATTCGCCACTCATCAGAAACACACCGCCATCTGGCCCTGGCGGAGGAGCAGGGGCGGGCGGGCCACGGAATAGTTCTAGCGTTACGATGAACGGCAACGGTGCAGGTGCAGCTACTTCGCCAGCAGCGCGAAACTCTGGAGCGCCAAGGACAGGGGGACAGTCAGCGTCAAGGCGCTGACACCTCTAAATATAAATAGTGACTTCTATGAATGAGTATCTATGTTTTTTCGATCTTCCAGAAGCAGAGAACGGCGGCGACTTCTTGGTTGTTAAGGTAAATGTAAAATCAAGATGTCGGTGTTCCTTCAATCCATGATTGACGTCCCACTTCTACCCAGCCATGGCCATGCATTGCACAACATCTACACAGATACTCTACTTTACGATCAACAAGTACCGTAAAAATCAATCCATCGGACTCGTCGGAGCAGGAACCAGACATGCATTTATTACAGGATCGACGAGGACGACGAGGACGACCGCTGAAGATTGAATAAAAAATTATGAACAGAATCGTGTGTGCGTGTGCGGCAAGGGCAGAAAGCGCTTGCGGGAACCTCATTCAACAAACATAATGACTACACCATGCTCGAAAATGGTTTTTCGGAAATTGATAATACCAAACCGACGAGGGCGACAGCTCCACCTCAACACAAAGTTGGTGAAGCAACCCACTGTCTGCGTTGAGTGGGAATGTTGACATCAAACGAGTGACCTTCTCTGGCGAAGAGCAGACGCCAGGACTTGCTGCGGCACCAACCACGAAAACAAAATAGAGAATATATGCAAATGCAAAACGGCAAAAAAATAGAGCAAGGAGAGTTGTTGTGGTTGTGCGCGATGGAGGGCATCGTGAGAGTCGCGTTCTCGAAAGCGCATAGCGGATATTGTAACGCTGCAACGAATTCTATTTTTCAATCAAGCGTAGCAAATTCCATCTTTTCTTTTAGACCTACACCTATCAATCGAAAATCTAATCTAATAATTTGTATTACTAAAAAAATCTTTCTTGGTGTGCGTGTGTATTTCATTCCTTCGCAACGAGCTCGAGCAGCACCAGCAGGAGCCACCATTATTAATTTGAATCAATGGAACCCGAACCATCCGCTGGCAGTCGGTTTAAATCCAAGATGAAAAATGATGCGCCGGCGGACACCATCGAAGATCCGGATTCGCAACGGGAGTACCAGTAGGTACGACTATGAGCTGCAGCATCTTCACACCACCGCAACCGGAAAGCCGTCGAAGCTGCAGACCGTCAGCAAGAAGATCACAGGTTACGACTCGACAGCCCCCTCGTCATGCTCCCCTCGGAAGGCGATGCCGAGGCCAACTACTGATGAGAGTGAGCGCCGACCAGCGGGAGCAATCCCAGGTCCTGCTCGTCCCAACATTCCCCCATTCAATTCGCTGATCACCAGTTTCCGGCGTCGTTCGTCACAACTTTTTCAGCAGTTTTTCAACACTACCTCCGCCTCCCGCCGCGCTTCGTTTTACCAGCTCTTCTTTGAGTTCAAGCCCCACTCGATCGTGCAACTCGTGCACGATTTGGATCTTTCGCTGCGGTCTGCCGGGAAGGTCTGGCGCAGTTCGCTCGACGAGCACGACCTGTTCCAGCTGAAGCTGGTACAATTCTGCTTCTTTGCAAACCACCTGCTGCCGGTGCTGTGGTACTACTGGTTCGACAAAAACGCGAAGTTCCCGGCGACCATCTCCCACAACCTCCGGAGCGGGTTTCCCAAGTGGATCAACCACGTGTTTTCGTTCTTTGCGTGGGCGCTGCTGTTCCCGGTGGTGGGAAAGAAAATCAGCCTGTCGGACCTGGTCGTGGAGGCGGGAAAAAGACGGAGCCAGCGTGCTAGTACGGGAAGCTCGTCGTCTTCAGAAGAAAACGGTAGGCGTCATGAGCAGAACAACCACGCGAATGGTCTCCAAAGTTCTAGCGCCTGCAATGACTCGGCAGCCTCCACGACGTCGCTCCTGAGCCCTGTGCGCCGCAGCGACAACTTGCACGGCGTCTACTTCGCTGGTGACGAAACCGCGTCGTCGGCGAGCAGCAGTGACGGGCTGAGCTGCACGTCTTCTTCGACCGAGTCGTCGTCCTCATCGTCGGCAAGCTCCTCGGCGTCGGAGGTAAGGTTGTCGGGGAGGACGAATTTCGGGGAGGATGGAAAGCAACAACAGGAACCCGAACCGCAGCAGGAAGAACAGGAAGTAGTACATAATTCGCCGCACTTGGACTTGTTGTACCCGGAGGGGGCTGCCGCAGCTGTAAGCAGCAGCAAAGTGGAGGCCGAACGCACGACCTCCACGGAGACGGGGTCAACATCATGTTCCTCGCGGGTCGTATGCAGGCATAAAGAGCAGGTTGAAAACGCGACAGAGGCGCCACTGCCACTTCCTACACTGCTGAAGACATCCTCCGAAACGAGAGGTCCTTCTTCATCGTCTTCTCTTTCAAACGGGCGCCCTCCTGGTCCTGGGAAGGAGAATGCGAAGCAGCTCGCAGCTACAACCCCGAAAACGAATGCCGTTGATGACGAGTTGGAGCGGTTGCGCAAATTGCGGGTGCGGTTTGGCGCGCTCACATGCCTCAGCAGCGTGCTGTGTTTGGTCATCTTTCGGCTGGGGGGGGGAAGACGGTAAGGGAAAAAACCCACTCCTCGTCCTCGCTCTCCATCGCTATCATTAACCTTGACACCATTCTTCACTGTCGCTTGTTGCTTGCTGGTGGAATTTGGCATTTATTTTGAAAGAAAACGGCTTGTTTCCTATAAACAGGGGGTTCTTGCACGAGCACGAAGAACTTACTCGAGGTCAATGACATTGACATTTTCGTGACTCATATTATATTTATACTTTTACGCATGAAAAAAAACCCAGGTACGGCCTTGCTTCTCTTCGTTTCTGGAACCTAGTCCACTACTTCGGCGCTGCTTCCTACATGACCACTCTCCACCTTTCCTCCGTGTATTTTTGGAGCCAAACGAGTTTTTACCAGAAGTGGTTCAAATCTTCTGCGGTCGCACTCACCGTGGGGATGTCGTGGATGACCTGGGTGAAGCACGTGCTCGGGCTAGAGCTTCTCGACGAGGAGTTCCGCTTCACGAACGACGTCCTGTGCCAAAACCGGAAGTTCGGGGACCGGATCGTGCGGAAGAAGCTGCTCGGGATGGCGTCGGTGAGTGGCCACAGCGGGTTCACGAAGCAGCTGAAGCAGTTGTTCGTGGCAGAGCTATTGACCCAGCTGGCGGAAAACTCGCTCTTCGTAAGCTTCGTGGCGGGCCTCAGGAGCGGGCTGGTGGCAAAGTGATTTAGAGATATTAGCAGCTTACCTATAATTGCCGCCTTTAGAGCGACACTCATCAAAGTCAGTGAATAAAATTCAAATTCAATCAGTGCACGTACTCCGATCGCGGTGGTTGAACGCCCGTCCGCTGCAACGAGCAGAAAAAAAGCCATTCGCTTTTTCACTTCCTAAATTCAACATTGACTCACGACCTCCACGCTGGGACTCGATTCAACCGAGTATTTTAGCCAAATCCGCTCGCACAACTCGCTTGATTTTTTAACTGAAATCCTATTTCCGCAGGCGTCGCCGTCGGCTGGAGTGCCGCGACACATCAAAGAGTGACACTAAGTAGACTGCTGACACCTGCATAGTTTTTTTGCAGATGTTGCACTTGCAGATGCGGTGAATATAAACGAACCCACTGACCTGTATTGTGTAAGTAATAAAACTAACTTGCTACAGCTTTTCCATTTCGGTCTAGCACCCCGACCCAGTCCGAGTCCGAGTCCGCTGTCGTACACAGTCCGAAGCAGAACTAGGCAGAACACGATGTTATCCTGATCCATGAATATCATATGTATGGATGCATGGTTTATTGCTACTGAAGATGTGGTGCTCGTGCTGCCTACCTGTACCGTGGTCTCCATTATATCCACCATTCTCATTCATGCTGTTGCCCCTGAACATATAGCATAAGCATTGGTAAAGAAAAAAAGGGTACTTTATACAGCGATTTGCAGCATACAAAACGCCAGAGCGGGGCCGCCACGGACTGCTTTAACGCTTTAAGTTACTACAAACATAAAATAATATTGCAATGTCATTCCATCTTCCAATGTGGATCATTCGATCTTCTACCCTCGCCGGAGGTGGGAGCTTTCTTGTGTACAATTGAGTTGCTCAAGGAAAAGGCGCATGGCACACGCAATATCATGAGACAGGGACTGCCTCATCTGCCTATATTTACGCATAAATTGAGATGCTGCAAGGAACAAGGAGCATTAACAAAATTATTCGCGCAGGTCGGATCTCCATCAGCAGGAGGAACTCCGGAGCAGGAGAGTGAAGGAAGCGATGTGCACGAGTAGGCGGCTTCGTCGCAAAAAAAGAGCCGTAGCTGTTTGCGGCTTCGTCGTAACCCAGCGGGTGGAGTAGCTACCCATCGGCCGAGAGCAGCAGGAACTTGATTTTCGATTCGGTTGGGCTGACATGTTGCACCCACTACAAGTAGGAGTAGCTTCTGTACGGAGCCGTCGAGCGAGCAGAAGGAGAGAATCGATGGAGAGGCATCGAGTCGGCACAGACATCGATTCGGTTTCGGAATCTGCTGTGTTTGTGATTCATTCTGATTCTGATTCTGAACCTGAAGAGCAGCTTTATATAAATACTCGTGTTCTCAAAAGCTCTGAAAACGACTGCAGGAGGACGATGTCTCCTCCCTCGAGGACCGCCACCATTACCCTTGCTGCCAGCAGCACCAGCAGGCCCACCTCCGCCCGCACGCCGCAGCCCGCCCGCCGCGCCCCCCGTGTCATCATCGGGCTTCGCGAGACCCTCGCTCTGGCCAAAGCGCGCGGCTACCTCCTTTACAGCGTGAATGCCGCCCTCCTCCGTGACCCCTACAGCATCTTCCAAAACCTGCGGCAACGGGGCGTCGAGCTCCTCGCGGCGAAGCGGCGGGAGTATTTCTCCTCCATCGCTGATGTCGATCACCATGGTAGCGGTACTAGCGGTAGCCCCAAGAACCTCAACGTCCTCGACCAGCTCACGGACGAACCTGTTGGCGAGCAATTGGACGCGAGCGACGAGATTTTGTCGCAGCTTTACACGGAGGTGTCGTGCGATGGATTGCTGGAGAACCACTTCGAAGCACTACCGAAACTGCACAAGGCGAGGATCATCGAAGCCATGATCGGTGAGCTGGATCACATTCTACGGAGTGGGGACGACGTGCGGGGGGAGCGGGTGAAGGGTATTGGTGCCTCTCCTATGTATAGTGGTTCGCTCCTTCGTTCCATTCCTTCGTGCCCTCATACCTATGTATTTTCTGATTGGAAAAAAAAAAAAAACTGCTTCGGCAGAGACGAGGGTTGGTTACGGCTGCTGCCCTCCTTCCCGCCGCCAGGGTTCGAGTCCCTGCTTCGTTGTGTGCTGGTCTGTCAGCTGGACCTGAGTCGGGTGTGGTCTTGGCCCCCCTTCTCGCTTCCGGGTTTGGTCCCCGACCCATCTCTTTCTTTTGTGAGGGCGAGACTTGTCTCGCGCAGGCTTGCCTGCTAAGGATTGGAATTGTGTGCTGGAGCTCCGGCTCAGGATTGGAAAGCGGGCGACTGAACTTTGCG
>RXOD01003838.1:0-47568 GCA_005223375.1 Amoebophrya sp. AT5.2 | reverse complement strand
CCAAGGAAACCCATTACGAAGCATTTACCAGGTACCCACTTACCATCTGGTCTCTCCATACTCCTCTTTCACGTCCGGGTCCGCCACGAGGAGGAAATTCAGCAGCTCCTTCATCATCGTTTTCACGTTCTCTTCACTGATCAAGTTGTACAGGACCTTTGTTTTTGTTATCCATGTCTATCGAGATCGATTCATCCTCTTTTTTGGTCGTTGGCCAAACATCTCCAAAAATAAAGATCTTTTTGCAAATCTGAGAACTTCTACACAGAAAATTCACTGTACCGCCAGCGCCCGCTTCTGGATCGAGACGTCCGAGTCTTTCAGGCACTCCAGGATGGTTTGTCGGTGCTTCTGGACGGCCTTCATGTCCACTTTCACGAGCTTCTGCAGCATCGCAAGGGCGACGTACCTATAGACGTATTTCGTTACATTGGTCCTCGCGACGCTCCGCGCTCCCTTGGTATCGATTTCATCAACAAGAACCCTGGATGAATTAATAAATACCGCTATTCTCATCGCCTTCACCACGGAATATAAAGAAACTACATTCATACTGCACCTCCTCCTCCTGGTCGTTCCGGATATATAAAATTAATTCGTCGCGAACAATGGTCGTTCTATACCTGATGTTGTTGTCTCTGTTGGTGAGGAACTTGCCCAGGATGTTGATTGCCAGCACCTTGAGCCCCGGCTCGCTCTCGATGGCCATGATCGTTTGCACGGTCTCGTACAGGATGCTGTTGCCGATGTTTTTCACGTTGTCCGTGTTCGTGGCCACCTGCGCCAGCACGTCGTTCATCTCGTCGCTGGCCTCCGCGTTCCCCTGCCCCAGCACCCGCAGCGTCTTCAGGATCGCGCACTGCAGAAAGGGGTCCGTGACCCCGCTCACGTCGTATTCCGCCGCGTTCGCGTACCCGGACATCAGCATGCTCTTCATCGTCCGCAGCAGGTGCGGGATCAGCTCCCGGAAGTCGCGCACCGACTTGGGGTCCTGCTCGACGATGGACTGCAGCAGGGCCATGCCGGAGATCTGCACGCCGTGGTTGCGGTCCTCTAATAAAGACCGCACCTTGGGGCGGAACCGGTCGATCATCTCCTCGCACTTGCGGCACACGCGCATGGCGCAGAGCGCGGCCTTCTTCCGGATGTAGGGGTTCGCGATGTTCAGCTGCTGCTCGATTTCCCGCGAAAGAGCCAGGCACATCTCCGCCGTGCCCACGTTGCCGAGCGCGCAGACCCCCAGCCCGTTGATGAACTGGTTGCCCGCGGACATGTCGTTCTTGATGCTGTTCGTGACCAGCATCAGCACCTCGGTGTTCTCGTCCAGAAGCTGCGTCAAGCCCAGGTAGCCGACGCGCTTCTCCGGGAACCGGGGGGAGGCAATCAGCTTGAGGCACTCCATCTGCCCGAAGTGCGTGGGGTACCCGAGCATGTGGATAAACAGCAGCTTCGCGACGTTGCGGTGGCGGTAGCCGCCGTCCTCCTCGCGGAAGGCCGTGCGAATAGCCGCGCACTCCTTGGCAATCACAGCGCGCTCCTCGGCAGCCGTCTTGCACGTCCGGATGTTGCGGATCAACTCGCGCAACTTTATCGACATCTTGGATGGTGTGTGATGCTTCTATCGATGCAATCCCTGGCTTTTCTCAAGATGCAGCGCTAATGCTAGTCGCCCTCGTGTCGCTTGGTCGTGGTCGAAGCCAGTGCTAGGGATAACATTTCGTCTACTCACACAAAATTCAACACCGTAGTCGCCATTGTCGCTGAAAAATTTAGACGAAGACAACTTGGACTTGGAGAGGCAGTATAATAACGAAGATTCATTTATGACGTTGCACCAAACATGCGCTTGAAATTGCACAAAATGTTGTGGAGCAAGTTACGGCTGCACGCGCAACTGCACGATGGAGCGAAGTAACGCAGAAGCGGAAGACGCAGCAGGAGAACAACATTTTTCGATTTCGAGCCGTTCATGGGAATTTCGAGTTCTTCCTGGGGTTGATTTCACGTGCATGATTTATTCGGACATTTATACCAAAGATTCGCAACAGTGCTGTCGCGAGGTTTCGGACCACCTGCAGCGATAACTGCGACGGTACAATTGTTCGACGAGGACGACGAGCGCTTTCCTATACAGTTCAAGCCAGTTCACCTAGCAGACTAGCAGCCAAATCGGTGACGAGTAGTTTTCAACAGCTGGCCTCTAGGCTCCTGCCATCCGCGCTTCTTTTTGCATCTTCGCGGCGAGATTCTTGTATTCGGTCTGCTGCTTTGCGCTTACGGACGGGACCACTTTCTCCAACGCTTCCACGAAGTGCCTCTTCTCGACCACTACTTCCTTCGCTCCCTGTCGCGCCTCCGCCATGTCCGCGGCGTTGGAATTCTGTTGCGCCGGCTCCAGCAGCGCTTTCTGGTTCAGCTTCGCCAGGTAGGTCTTCATCGCCCGGATGGTCGCTTCGCGGCACAACGCTCCCAGGTCCGCGCCGGTGAATCCCTCTGTCATGCTAGCGATGCTTGCCAGTCCCTTTTTGTTTCCAGCAGCCTCATTCCCTCCTGCAGATGATCGATCCGCATCCGCATCCGCATCATCTGAGTCCCCACAATTCCTCAACTCCCCGCTCAGCGGGCTCTTCCGCGTGAGCGATCGCAGTATTTCTAGCCGGCCGCTCTCGTCCGGCAGCGCAACGTAGAGCATTTTGTCCAACCGTCCCGGCCGCAGCATCGCCGCGTCGATGATATCCGGTCGGTTTGTCGCCGCGATCACAAACACGTCCCTCCGGCTGTTCATCCCGTCCATTTCGGTCAAAAGTTGGTTCACCACGCGCTCGCTCGAGCCCGTCCCCTCGCTGGACCGCTTCGGCGCCATCGAGTCCAGCTCGTCGAAGAAAATGATGCACGGCGAGCTGGTTCGCGCACGCTGGAACACGCTGCGCACGGCCCGCTCGGACTCCCCCACGTACTTGTTCAGCAGCTCGGGCCCCTTCACCGAAATGAAGTTGGCGTTGGCGGCGGACGCGACCGCCTTCGCGAGCAGGGTCTTACCGCAGCCGGGGGGACCGTACAGAAGCACGCCGGCAGGAGTGGACAGCCCGAGCGACTCGAACAACTCGGCCTTCTTGATCGGCTGGATGATCGCAAGCTCGAGCTCCTCCCGCAAAGAGACCATGCCGCCGACGTCGTCCCAGGAAACGTCGGGAGAAGTGGCGAACCCCTCGCGCAGAGCGGAAGGCTGGACCTTTTTTAGCGCCTGCTGAAAATGCGGCATCGTGATGGCGACCGATTCCATCTCGGCGTCCGTGATCCTAAACGTAGGAACGACGGCAGATTTGCTGCCCGTGGCAGTTTTGTGGCCATCTGAATCTGCAGCGCAGCTGCTCGTGGCCGCGTCTGTTTCGTTTTCATCCTCGTCGTCACTTTCGCTCTCGCTTGTATCCCCGTTGCGCTTGCCGTTGCTCCGCGCTCTCTTCGCGGCCTTTGATGGGGCTTGGGGAACGTGAAAGTCGTTGCGCGCCTCAAAGGCAGCTTTATCTGTCATTGTCGCGTCGTTTTCCGCGTCTGCGTCTGCTTCCAGCACTGGGGCTGTTTGCATATTATCTTCCTTCTGTTTATCGTCCGCGTCTGCAGTCGCTTTACTTTGCACGCCCGCTTCCTTCTCCTTCCCCGAGAAGAAGCTTTTCACCGCCACCAGCGCCGCTTCCTGCGTGAGCGACACCAAATCGGCCGCCACGTACCCCGGGGTCAACTTCGCCAACGCGCGCATCATTCCGGCGCGGCCATTTCCGCCTGCTCCGCAGCAGGAGCTGTCCACCCGCATCCCCCGGCAGATGATTTGCAGCATCTCCTCCCGGGCGTTCAGGTTTGGGATGCCCATCGCGATCTCCCGATCGAACCGACCGGCGCGCCGCAGGCCGCTATCGATGCTGTCGCTGCGGTTGGTGGCGCCGAGGACAAGCACGTTCTCCTTATTCAGCGAGTCCAGGCAGTGGGAGAACTGCGCCACGATGCGCTTGTCCATCTGGCGGTCGGAGTGGTCCCTCTTCGGGGTGATCGCGTCGATCTCGTCGAAGAACAAAAGCGCGGGCTGGCGCTGCTTCACGTGCTCGAAGAGCTGCCGCAGCTTGTTCTCGGACTCGCCAGAAACGCCGCTCACAATCTCCGGCGCGGCGATCTGGAAACAAGAGATATCGGTGGGGGAAGTGCCGGAAAAATTGTTCACGAATAGATTGCTGCTGCTGCTGCTGGTGGTGGTACTATTTTGATTTTCCCCCCCATTCAAGACCGTACTGCGGATGTCGTCCTCGATGTTCGCCTTGTTGGCCTTCGCCTGACGGGCATTAGAAGATTCGGAACTCATCTCCGAGATCTTCTTCAGCGTGCCCATGATCGCCTGCGCCAGTTTCGATTTCCCGCTCCCGGGTGGGCCGTGCAGCAGGACGCCTGTGGGCGGGTCCGCACCGACGTGCCGAAAGAGTTCCGGGTATTGAAGCGGATACAGGATCAGGTCCCGAATCTCCTCCTTGAGCGAATCGATGCCACCCATGGCGTCGAGGTCGCACGCCGCCTCCGTCACTTCGCAATCGGCTGGCGACCATGCGTTGTTGGACGACTGTCCGGCGCCGTGGAGGTTGGAGCCGTTCGACGGTTGGTCTTTTCCGCTGTTACCCTGCTGCAGCCGGTTGAGCCGCCGGGCCGCTGCAGCACTCGCACCCGAACTACTTGTCGCCGGTGCTGTTGGATTGCTGCCTGCTGCCGAGGAGGCAGAAGCAGGCTGCTTGTTCTGCTGCTGCTCAGAAGATTGCTGTTGCTCCGAAGTGTTGTTTTCGCGCGCGGACGTCGTTTTGTACAAGCTCAGCAGTGAGCGGTTGCTCTTCGTGGAAGCAGGCGCAACTACTGCAGTCGGCTTGTGGTCGGCATTTGCTGCGTTTGTTGTTCCGTCGTCAGCTCCTGTCGTCGACGTTGACGAGGCCGATCCCGCTGCAGCAGACGCTGTCGCCGCGGAATCTCCTAAAGGCGGCGCCGAGGAAGATGCTCCAACTCCAGGCTCCGCAACAACGGCACTGAGAGTGAGAGAATTTCCACCCGGCGCATTCGCAGAAAAAATTGCGCCCGAACCATCTAGTGAAGGCGACGAGCTCGGGCTCGCGCTTGACAGCCCCACCTCTGCGTCCGCCGCTGCAGCTGCCTTCGAATTGCTGGTTTGCTTGCTCTCCGTTTTCCGCTTCTTCTTCGACGGAAACTTGACAACGCCTTGATTTGAAATTGACTGCTGCTCAAATGAAGCTCCCCCTCCAGTGGCTGCAAAAGAAGAAGAAGAAGAACCTCCCTTCGTCATGTTGTTTAATTCCTGCTGGATCGTGCTTCGCAGGGTCTGGCGATCCTTCCGGCCATACTCAGGAAATTTCCGCCGGAGGCGGTCGGAGACAAAGTCCGCCGTCTTGATATCAGCCTCCCGGATGCAATCCTGAATGCGAGTCTGCAGACGACGGTCCGACATCGCGTTCAAGGTCTCGTCTGCTCGAACGCCAACTCGATCGAGAATCTACTAAATCAGTTGCAAAATGTGAATGCAGATACTTACTGCTACGACTACCGGAGGTGCCGACGAATCTACAGTCATGTTAAGACCCTGTGCATGGACATGCGTGGAAGGGCAGCTGCTTTTCATCGAGGCCGTCCTTCCCAAGCGAAAAAGAGTCAGATCGAGAAATGATCCTCACGCTGATCCATTGACCTCTCCTCTGATGGGGCACGAGAAAACATTTTTTGCGGATCAAGACCAGGGCATTTTGAATGAATGAGATGGGGCTTGTGACCGGCGCCTTTCTCAGACGTAGACGAATTGACCGACGATTTCGGAAGTTGATCGGTGTTCATCTTTTACAGTGCGCGCGCGCTTGTACGGAGCAGCGTCTGAGCGGTCGCGCGACGGTCGAGGTGCAATGAATTATTGTCACCAGATCCAGATCCATCTTCTCACGTGACAATCGATCATGAATGCAACGGCGCGTCGGTGTCAAAATGCTGTGTGATTCTCAAGAAGTGTCGCTCGTTAGTGTCGCGCGGGCTTTTGCGCATGTCGCGATGTTTCGAAGTCATGGGATCCTGCTTTACTCTAAGGGACTAGCACCACTGGTTCTCTACATGCCGCGTTTGAAACTACATTTGTACAAGCCGTAATCAATGTGTACGAACCGTATGCCATGTCGCCAGTTAAACGGCAGGCGGTCTCCGTGCGCCGCCAACAACAAAAACAAACCGCGTGGCATGATTTATTGTTCCACAAAATATTTCGCGCAAGAAGTACAGAGTACACCTGCTGAGGCAGTGAGTCGACCAAAACCAACTTTTCAAAAGTAGAACCAAAAACAAGGTTGTCGTTTGTTCGGATCACGCCCTCGACAAGGACACACCGCAGGTCAGGGTGTTCATGTGCTTGTCCCACCGAGACTTACTCTCCATCACGTGGCTCAAAAACTTCGTCGCTCCCCTGGACCTGTTGTTCGGCTGGTTCCCAGCGGGAGCCTCACCCGAATCATTATATCTCAAACTCGACGACTGAAACGTGACCGAGCCTGGAGACGCAGCTCCTGCTGTCACCGGCGTCGTTCGACTGCTCCTCGACGTGCCCCCGCCCACTTGCTGAGCCTGAGACTGCGGCGCACCTCCAGAGAAGTGGTTGCTGTCAGGGTCCACTGCCCCTGACATTCTCGTCGAGGTCGTAGGTCCGTCGTCTTCTACGACGACGCTTCCGCGCCCGGCCGCCGGGGCTTGCACCAGCAGTTTTTTCGGTTGGTGCAAGTTCTGTACGTAGATGTTGCTCGCCAGCTGAATATCTGGTCCACCAGCAGCTGGCCCCCGGTAGTTTCTGTTGGATGCGCCCCTCGAGGAGGGCGGCGCTCCGGTTGTGCTGGAGTTCTGGAAATGCGCCTCCAGCTCCTGCAGCTTCTTAGTCGCCATCTCCTGCCGCTTCTGCTGCAGTAATCTGTGCCGCCGCTCGAGATCCTCGCGGTTGCGCAGAATGGTTTGCCGCACCTCCTCCTGCAGCTCCAGCTTGGACATGTGCCCCCGCGCATCCAGTGTACTGTTCGGCGTGGTCGGTGTGGCCTGTAGTTTCGTCAACTTCCTTTTAGGATATTGGTACTAAAGTTGTGGAACAAAACGACTTTACCTTCATCCCCACGACCCTGGATGTTGCTGTCGACGTCGCTGGCGAAGATACGACCGCATTTCCCCAATTTTTCGTCTTTTCGTCCTCGTTGTAGAAGTTCCGCGGCTTTGGTGCGAACCCGAACGCGGTTCGCGGGCCCTGCGCGTGCACCGGGCTGGCCGGTCGCGGCTCCACAATCCTGCTACTGTTGTACGCGCTTATTGTGTTCTTCAGCGTGCCCTGCGTCGACGCGAACGCCGCGCCCCCGCGCCCGCCGCTCGGGCTGCTGCCGCCGACCGTGGCCGTGGGGGCCGATAAGTTGTTGTAATCCGCCGCTGCATTTAAAACAGCAGGTGACGGGCCGCCGGGCCAGGTTGTAAGTTCCACCTCCCCGTTGCGCATCTGCTCCGCACGAAGCGGGCTGCGCACCACCGGCGACACGACATTTGAGGTGGACCGACTGGCCCAGTCGGGGAGGTTCTTCTCCCGGGAAAGGTCGCGCTTCACCACGTTCGGATAGAACTTGTCCTGGAAGTAGAAACCATCGTTCCGCTGGGCTTTCAGTTTTGTCTGATGCTCGTGGTGCTGCTGCGCGGAATACTTCCTGTTCCCCGCGGAGGGCAAAGAGGAGGGCAGCGTCCCGCGGGAAGCAACGGTGGGAGCCTGAGGCATGCGCCGATTCATTTGGTGTTGAACTTGAATTCTATCGATATTCCAATGAATGAATTCGTCGCAAAGTAGGGGCCCATGATACCGCGATTCGTGTCACGATGTTGAACGAGCCTTTGGGGTGCGTCGAGCTTTTGCTGTGCCCTCCGTGGTAGGGCTGCACAGAAGGCGCTTTGACGTTGCGGACGAAAAACTGGGCGGTGTCCCTGGTCGCCCTGCTAGTAATCGCTCCGAGCGAGCGTGACCGAGTCAACGATTGCGAAGGGTTGTAAGACCTGAAAGTGATAGATAGTTACAGCAAGGAACCAACAGGAAGCAAACCGCGCCTAGAAAGCAAAGATACGAAAGAAGAAACCACCGTCAACAGTGCGGCAGTTCATGGATACAAAATCATTTCGACAAACCAAAGAATACCCAGGCGCCGGTCCGGGCTGCTTCCCCCCGCCGCGGTGCGTAAATCCGCAAACGAGGTCCCCATGAATTTCAAGCCCAATGAAGGACCGTGGGCACTTGGAGAGGAAGGCCATCGCCGTCGCCCACAATCTAAAACAACAAACTAAAAACGGCTGCTGTGTGTGGTGTACTAGCTAGAAGTGATGCTCATCAGCAGCTGATCATGCCAAACAATAACAATAGGCGTGTCTCGTAGTATCTGGCAACCGAAAGAAAAGCGAGACCCCGCAACAAAGCCCCTTCGTCACGAGCACGACACGCAGACATGAAATCACGGCAAGAACCAGATCAAGAAGCCACGAGGACCAGAAGCACATTCTACCCCGTTCACCCGAACGAAATCAGATCATTCGCTCCGTCGCCCTTACGAAGCTTCCCAGCAGACAGAGACACGCACCGAGATTCCCCACCAGACCGTGCATATACATTCAACCGCTGCCAGTTTCGACCAAGACGAAAGGAAAGTATCGCGTTCAGAAAAAAATGCGACGCCGGACCAAGGTGAACTGCTCAGGAGCAACGCGGGCGGCCCATTCATGCCGGAAGCTGCTGGGTGCAACGTCGGGACTTTCTGAATTGTACACTTGGGAGCCAAACATACTTCGAAGGCGCGCTGTAGCTGCTGTTGCTGCTTCCTACAAATACGTGAGCGTGGGATACACGTCTCACTCATAATACCGAGGATGGGCGATAAAAATCGCTTCAATGCAGTTTTCCAGAATTACGTCGACGTATGTCTGTGTGCAAAATCAATCGATCATGATGAATCGATTTCGATTTTACCGATACTTAGAAGTGCACCTGCAGAACCGATCTTTTCGTAGCTACGTATGCCCCGAAGAAAGCAGGGGGAGCGCTGTGTTCTTCTAGTGTTTCTCTTTCTCTTTCTAGGAAGATAATTGTTCGTTGTACAACAGTATGGGATGACCACAGTCGGCTCTCTTCATCGGTTCAATCGCTTGGCACAGCAGAACCGCTCTTGCAGCTTCTCATACTTTTGGTCCTACTGCTTGGAAGTCGATTTTCACCCGCTGGCCTTTCGCGTACAGGCCTAGGATTGGATACACGGTCTGGAACTTCTCCGCGCTTTTTGCCGTGCAGCCCCCGATCTTCTGGTTGTTGAAGTACCAGGACACCTCCAGTTTCTCCGGGTCGTACTCGCACCCGATCACGCTGCCCTCCTTGAACATCACCTGCTTGGTCTGGTCCAGCGTGCCCGTGATTGCCTCGGACACGATCACACCGTTGCCCGAGTTGTACAACAGCCCGTACTTCTGCTTCAGGCTGTGAATCTCCGCCCCCTTCGGCTGCTCGCCAGTGACGCCAATCGCCAGCCCGCCCTTCGGGTCCGCGTTCGACTCCACCTGGACCATTGTGGTTCCGATGGATTCATTGCGGGGTGACGGACTTTTTTCTGGCTGGACTTCTTCTTCTCGAACCAGAAAGGAGCGCCGCTAAAGCTATAAACTACCAACCTACGGCATAGATTTGTGCGAACTGAGAACCAATGCAAGAACCTGTTGAAAAGGACGTTTAACTTTAATCGATTGATTTACCTTCACTTCGAAGTAGCTTCTTCTCGTGTTCCTCAGCGGGTGCGCGGCGGGGATCAGCTGCCACCCGTCGTGCGTGGACTCACAGGCGTTCGACGACACGATGAGGGACGTGTCGTGGTTTTTCGCGAATTCGTTCTTCGGGTGAAAGTAGCGGAAGTTCAGCGCCTCGCAAAGCACGTCCATGTTCGCGACTTGCTCGGACGGGATGGTCGGGATCGGGATCACAGTATCTGTTTGCGGGTAGCACAGTGTCATGTTGAAAGAAATGTTACAAGTAGCTTCAGGAGCATTCAGTCGAAGAGGAAGTGGGCCAGAAGAGTTAGCCACTGAAACCGGTGCCGCATTATTATCCTTCAGAAACAGAATCAGAAACAAAAAAATCGCGAGTACTTCTGTCCGGCGCCAGCGCTTTGTTTTTGATCCAGTCGAGGATGATTGTGAAGCATTCGGGGTTGAAGTCTAGCTGGTAGCGGCCGTCCGCATCCTTAGCGAGGGATGACTCTGCTCCAAACAGCGCGTTCAGGTGCGAATCGGGCACGTGCGCGAGTGCGCCTGCAATGAATGTTTGGAGTGGACAACTCCAACGAACTATCTCTGCGTGACTGCTACACCGTTTTCTTTCCAACGTTTTCACATTTACCTTTCCGGAACTGCATGGGCTTCCCGCTGCAACTGATCTTAACGAGGGCATCGTCGCTGGTGTCCAGCACCCGGAGCCTCCTTCTTGTCGCCTCGATGTCCTCGTAGGCGTCGGCGATTTTCTTCTTCTCCGCGTCGATCCAATCCTGGGTCTCCTGCTTCAGCCCGTTGCACCACGACTGCGTCTTCTGGTACTGCTCATCCACCTGCGAGAAAACAAGAGGGTGAGGGATCTTCAGAAGTATAATAAGTACTCCGAACAGAGGAGTAGGAGCAGAAACTCAAACGAGGAGTGCTACTGCTACTACCTGTTTCCACGACAGCTCGATCTTCTTCTGCTCGCCGTCCAGCAGCTGGAGGAGCTCCTTGTACGCCTTATCCAGTTGCTCCCTGCCCCGAGCCTCCGCCCTCTCCGGAGATTCCCCGGGGCGGAGCTGCGCAGCCATGATTTTATTTGGGTCGTCTACCGATGGGGGAAAGAGGGGAGAGACTACGAGAGACAGAGTAAGCGATTTTTTGTACAGGGCCCCGATCTCTCGAAACTTTCGAGCAAACCGACACGCAAGGTCGATGCGACTCTCGTCATGGCAACGACGACTCGCCGCAACACGAAGCCACCGCTTTCCTCCTGCTCTATGCTCTCCAAGTCTCCGAGCGTCAACGACTTCTTTCCGTCAACATTAATCCCCTTCCCCATTAATCCCCTTCTCCAGCACGCTCCGCGCAATAAACCTGAAATTTGTCGACTGCAGCTTCAAGTAGACGTAGAGTCTTCGAAATACTGGCAAGGGTGAGACTTTCACCCACGTGTAGATGTTTATTTTGTCTCTGTACTCTCAGGGTTGCACGCCCAAAGTCAAAGCTCGGCTACGTAAGGTGGTCTCGCAGTCTTCGTGTTCGTCCTCGGCGTCGGCGCTTCTAGGAATTATAAAGCCTCCGCGAGAATAAATATCGGTGTCGGTGTCGCCCCCACCTGTCGATTCAGAAAAAAACGACTTTGTCGTCCCACAGCCACTTCAATTTTTTTGGGGTGACGTATTCCGTGATTTTCTCGGGCTCCTTCTCCATGAACTCCAGCACGTGTTTGTTCACGTTTTGCCCGATGTTCTGGCACTCGTGTTCCTTTGTTCCCGTCCACGCGAACATCTGCTCCTGCGTCATGCCGATCATCCGCCCCGCCGTCCTCCAGAAGTGCTGCACGTTGTGCGCGAAGTCCCCCTGATACGTGGGCACCAGGCAGACGTCCCGCGGCCCGGAGCAGCTTCCGAGTCTGTGCAGCGCCCCACCGGACATCAGCGGCCAGGACACGGCGGGCCCCACCCCGCACGCCGAGTTCCACTGCTGTAGGCTTGGCCAGCCGAAGTAGGTCCACGGCTCCTCCATGGTCTGGCACTCGTACCAGTCGTCCTTGCAGAAGCGCTCCTGGAACTGCTGCGGGACCCAGCTGCTCCGCGCCGTGTACTTCCCACACTGCGACATGCGCCAGGAGACGCACTTCGACCACTGCCCGGTCTTAGTATTGTAGAACTTGGTGTCCTGGCCCTCCACAAACACGGTCAGGTTCCGCTTGAAGTACAGCTTCCACTGCAGTGCCAGCAGGTCCGTCCAGTGGTCGAAAATCAGCTTGAACGGGCGGTAGTTCTCGTATCGCCACCGCTTCTTGTAAAAGTTCCCGAGCAGGTCCGAGCACACCTCCCGGAACGCAGAAGGCAGCACCTCGAGAGCCCCGGTCTCCTGCGTGCAGTCGATGTAGAACGACGTGGCGACGACAGGCTGGTGGTGATGCGCCGCAGCTACAAGGACCCCCATTTTCGAGCAACCTGTTCCCCAGGGAGGGGGGGTCAGGGGCGGTCGTGGGCCGGCGGTCGTAGACGATGACGGCTCAGGAGGGGCAGGGCTGCCGGGGTGGTACCTTGCACGCCCCGGGTCTTTCGCCGTCACTGTCAAAACAAGTACGAGAGCGACGGCTGGACGCCATCTTCGACATCATGCTTCTCCTTCTTCGATGGATTGATTCTTAGTTCTTTCTGGTGTCCTGAAGCTAAGTATAGTATCGTGAATCTGTTGTTGTTCGTAATCAGCGAATGTAGTTGTCTCGCTGATGTCACTTCTAGAATCAAAATCAGGCACCGGCGTGCTTTCGTTGCGATCCATCGCGGAGGATGGAAGAAATCAAAGCGAAGCAACTATCTTGCAGTTCCACTCGTTGGTCCGAAATGATCATCATCTTCATCATCACAGAATCGTCGAATAACAGCGACAATAGGAAGATCTTCTTCGTCAACACTAAATTCTCTCCAGTCGCTGGCGATCCTAATCGAGTCTCAAAATTCACGACGAACAAGGCAACCCAAACTTCTGCGACTCGCGAGCAACACCAAAAGCGCATGAATGCGAAAGCCACGCCCACGTCAAAGTCAATCATGCGCAGCGCTTCGTTTTCGTATAATGAAAACATCATCCCCCTCCTGGTTGCTGGTTTGCCTGGTTGATTCTTTTGAAGATTCCGGTTACCTCCCGCGCGAATTGCGAATTTTTAGGTACCGCTTTCTTTAGTGGAACGTCCGCGTACGCCGGAGACTGCAGCACCAATGGCACGAAGTACCCCTGGTAGATCTGACGCATGTAGTCCCGCAGATCCACCAATGAGTTCGGCTCCGTGAGGCACACGAAAAAGTACCCGGACGGGATCTCCAGACAGTGCAGCTTGTACTGCGACGTAGTGTACGAATTGAACGCCTGAATCGACCGCGTTGCCTGAACGTTCTGGCTACTAGCAGATGAAGATGCTCCTCCCGAGGAAGTGGAAGTGGTCGAAGCGGAATGCACTGCACTCGGGTTGACGCTGCGCGCAACCTGCTGGGAGAGGGACTTCATAGTAGAAAGCAAGCCGTACACGAGAGCGAGTTCTGAAGCATCATAAAGTTCATCAGCCGCATCTCCAGCTCGCGCGAAGTGCTGCGCATAAACGCAGCGCTGCCCGCGGTAGAAAACAAAAAACGAATACACGTGGTACATTCTGCAGGAGCAAAATCAAATAAATGGCCGCGGAAGAGTCGGCGTCTAGCGCTAGTACATTGGTGTAAGCGTGGTCAATGAATGGAACTACGGTAGTTCTCAAATGCAAATTGGAATCAATCCTTGATCGATGTAAAATATTCAGAAACTGAAGGTGAAGTTGAAGAAATTTAGATTGTTGATATTGCTGAAACCCTATGCCGTGCTCTCGTGGTCGCGCGTCTTGTTGCTCTTGCTCTTGTCAGCAGCAGCGATAAACGCAGCCAGTCTACTTACCTGCTGGGTAGAAGTTGATGTTCGAATTATAGACCGAAACTTTACTACATGGCACAGTGAGTAGGCCATCCACCCATCCACAGCATCGGGATCTCCATCACGGGGCGAAGCCAAAACCAAGAGACAAAGCGTCACGCATGCTACAGCCGGTCTGTTCATCCAGCACCCACCAATCACGAACATGCACAGCTGCGTCGTGCCACACAAATCAAATCAATGAAGTCGCCTTAGCCTTTCAGATCAATTTTCGTCAGACCACATTTTCTCAAAGGTATTGGAGGGCGCATGATAAACCATTAGGGCTCGCGGCCCGCACCGCGCCTCAGAGTCTCCAGTTTTTCAGCACGTTGTGTTTTCGTTTTTCCGGTGGAATGTACTTCAGTCCTAAGAAGCGAAAAATGTCTTCCTCCGTCTCAAACACTGCCTTGCCGATTTTCTTCGTTACGTCTGCCACACTCACTTTTCGCTCCGAGTACTGCTTTGCTTTGTGGTTCGACCCGAAAGCGTTTGCGTTGCCCTCGGGACCGCCGCCCCCGAACGGTAATGACCTTCTCGCCGGGACCATCCCGGGCGGCCCGGGCCCGCCTGCCTTCGCACTGGAGTCCTTTCCCGCTGTGGCGACAACGCCGCCCCCCGAGACGTATCGAAACCCGTGCTCGGACAGCGAGTAGCCTTGCGCCAGTGCGTGGTTTCGTAGATCGATGTTGAACAACTTGTCACCAGTGAAGTGCAGAAGCGTAAACGGATACAAAGTGGGATCCGCGAGAAACAAGGTGTCGACACGGCGGTGCCTCGTCGCTGTCGTCGATCCGCCGGTGCTTCCGGCTGACATTTCTGAGCCGTCGCTCGGTAGCTTTGCCAATCCCATCCACTTGTAGACCTCCTTGTCCTTGCTCGCGTTCGCCCCAGCGCTCTCTTTCCGGAGGATATCCGTCGGCCCCGCGAGCGTCTGCGTCAGGTATCCCGCTCGCCGGAGCCTCTCCAAGAAGGCGTGAAACGCCGCGGCGCCGCCGAGCCCTGGCGCGGCTTTCCTTTGCGTCAGCACCAGGTCTATGTCACCGTTTTGTTGCTCCCCTCTTCGGAAGGACCCCGTTACCTCACCGACCAGTTTCAGCGCCGCCATCTCCTTCTTGAGAAACGCCTCGTGCCGTTCCGTCTCGCTCCGGGGAATGACCGCGTTTATGTCCTCAAAGTAGTCCACGCCGATCTGCTCCGTTTTGGAAAGACGTACCACTCCCTTTTCCGCTTTCTCGCGCAAATCAGCCACGCTCCGCACGTTGTACTTCGACAGCAACTCGTTTGCCCGGACGGCGCCCACTCCGTGCACCTTCTGCAGCTCCTGCAGGATTCCGAATTCCGTCGACGCTCGCGCACGCTCCACCTCGGGCAGCAAAAAACGCTTCTTCGCTGCGTCGTGGTCCCTTCGTGCATCTTGTTCTTGCTTCTCTTCCTGCGTGCTCGGCTCCCGCCTGCCGTCGTCATCGTCGTCCTCGCCGGAACGAGACCGCTTCAGACCAGTGCCTGTCTGGGGCGTTCTTGAAGCCGCGCCACTACCACTTCCAGCGCCACTAGCGCTCGCTCGACGACCTGCCGCGCCTGTCAAGGGAGTGGACGGAGGCGGAGCGGGAGCCGCGGATTGCGCTAGTATCTTGACGATTCGGTCGTGGATACTCCCTTTTTGGCTGAGCCCCGGAATGTCTGCAAGATCGGCAGCAGTTCGTAGCACGCGATCGGCTGGCAGGGCTTTGAGAGACTGTAGCACCTTCGCGTAGGCACGGACGCGAAACGTGTCGTTCCGCGTCTTATGCTCGTCGTGCAGAGTCTGCAACTGGTCGATCACATCTGCTTTACGATCCATGTCGAAGGCTAGGGGGTCGCGTACGTGACATATATGGAATCAAATCGATAGCTACTTCCTTGTGCCTCAGCCTCACCCTGGCAGGAAAGCTTGAGCAGGTAGTTAGGCCGAGGACATGATCGATGGAGAAAAAGAATGAAATCACAAGAAATTGAGCTGTGTTCCGATGGAACAAAAGAAGACATTGACCGAGAGCAGCTCACACAGAAAGCGAAAACACACGGAGGGATAGCCAGCGCAAGACCTCCATCTAGAAAATGCGTCCCTGATGATTTTCTCGGAACAGAATAAAACACCGATGGGCACTTGATTGCGAACGGGAACGACTGATCACAGCTTGTACTTAAGTAGAAGTCAAAGACCATACCATTGCCAGATCTAGTACGAGACTCACTATCGGGAGGTGGGCGCGGACCCACAACAACAGAAGATATAATTTTTACACTGGCTTACTCTTTGACCCGCCACGCGTGGCGACTCTCCACCGATGGAAACAAAGAAACAGGCTCAGTTAATCCAGACAGTGCCAGTATCAATGTCAATCCGAAAAAGTGCTTTCTCCAAGACAGAGCATTCAAAATCAAGTCATGAAGATGAAGATGAACGCGATCCCTCTAGTACTCCCAGATTGATCGCGATCCTCACTTTTTAAGTCATGAGGGTCCCGGCCCCCTCACTCCTCCTGCAGCGCTGCTAACGCAGCACCTATTCTCAAGTACGTCGCATCCTCGTCCTGAAGATCCTCGGGCGTGAAAGCGGGGCCCGGTGAATTGTCGTCTTTCAGCCGTTCGATCACATCGGGAACGAGCCCGACCGCCAGCCGATCGTCGGTTTCTGCTTTTCTTAGGAAGTACTTTTTCTCGATGGAGGGCAGCTCGACCAAAGCCGCGTGCGGAACCTTCTTGTACGCTCCGATCAGCCGGATCAAAACATCCTTCCCTGCGTTGCGAGAATCATGGAATGATGCAAGGGCGAGACTCTTTCATCCCTGATATTCGCATTATGTAGAAACCCCCAAAAAAAACTACCCGTCAAACTTTCTTTTGCAACGATTTGTGGCACTCCTTCGCCCCCTCGCGTGTCGGTTCCTTCTGCATTCCCCAAGTACTTCCACGCCCGGACAGCATGCGCTCTTCTTTTTACCAGCAGCAGTTCCGACTCGCACGAGGTTACGCTCTTTTCCATCAGAGATATGTTGTCGCGCATCGCTGCTGACGACTTTCGGAGGTGGTCGATTTCGTCCCATATCGGTTGCTCGGGCTTGCTGCCGTAGTAGTCAAAGAGAAGCTGGAGGATGCCAGTTTTCTCCTCAATTGGAAGCGGGAAGGGCCCGGAACCGGCGAAGGCCTCATGCTCGCGAAGCGCCGTGATCAGCTTTATCATCGAATCGGCCGCACCGGAATGGACAAGGTACCTGTTGTAGTCAGACAGCAAAATCAAAAAGTTTGCCAAACTCATAAGTTGATGCTGAACCAAAGTCGTCGCTGGTCCTACCATGAACGCTGCTCACGTACGTTAGTACTCGCGAAACTCCTTGTCCTTCCGCAGCGCCTTTTCGGAGGAAGAAGAGCTGGCGGGCTCGAGACCTGCGTACACGTCCATTCTTCTTGTTCGCCAGGGCCAGATCGACGATAGGTTCGTTCCTAGTGCGAGAAACTTCGGTCGATGCTCCCTCCACCTAACCGTGAGCCAAACGATTTTCGAAAGAAACACTCCGACAGATCTTCTAAAGTCGAAAATTCCCTCGTCTTTGTCCGCTCTTGTGGCTTGAACATTGTCCGATTCATTTATTTTCATTGGTCTGAAGACGAGGCAAGACCAACACTGTGCACGGAAAAGTTCGATCGCTCAAACACCGGCGTTAACAACGAGCTCAAAAGAAGCCCACCCGGTGCTTCTCTCTCCTGTTGAAAGAAAAAAGCCCGTCTTCATCGAGGCCGCTGTGCCATATCTGCATGATTCCGCTCTCAATCGATTTTCGAGGCCAATGACCCAGGTCAAAAATTCAAAATTCCGCTTTGCTGGCGCGCGCACGCCAGGGTCGCGGCGCCGGCCTCCTCGTGACGCCGAGGTGGCAAGGATTCGGATGCTTAAGCTTATTAATTTATTACATTAGTACTTACTCACATCGCCTGCTGCTTGGGAATCCACTCGAAGACCATGCGCCAGTTTACTTCCCAGAAGCCCTTCGATTTTTTTTCCAGGTGCTGGTCGAGAAAGTCGCGCAGCTTGGGCAGGTTGTAGAAGGGAATCATGGGGTAGAGATGGTGCTCGGCGTGCAGGTTCATGTTCCACATCAGGTGGCGAATCACAAAATTGGACCTCGTGGTCCGCGTGTTCCGCAAACCCTGCTTGTGGTCCAGTGCGCAGTCTGCGTGCTCGCCGTTGCGTACGAAGTGGATCGGAGCAAAGCCTAGCACCGCCGGCAGCACCCAGTACAGAAGCAAATTGCCAAAAGAAGATGTAGTTGCCGCGATCAAAAACACGGAGCAGTAGAGACCAAGCTGAAGCCGCGCGGCGGCGCGTAGTTCGCTGCGCACGCAGTGCTTCTCCTGGTCGGACAAACTCCAGCGAACACCGCTGTAGTCGACCGGGTTGCCGCGCGCGCAATTGACGAGCCGCATGGCGTGCGAATACACGGTGCGGTGGAGACAAAAAAACTCGGAGAAGTACCCGTATCGACCGAACACCGAGTCCGGGACTTTCCGGAAAGTAGTTTCTAATGTCGAATCTTCGGATGCGGATGGCGCATCAGAGCTGCGCCCTAGATCGGGCCAGAAGCTTGTGATCTCTGGGTCTCTCCGCACGTCGCCGGTGAAGGTGTGGTGCTGCTTGTGCATCAGCTTTTCGTGGCAGAAGAACTCAAAGCACGAGACTGAGACGAGAAACCCGACCCAGTCGTTCAGCCACTTCGTTCGGAACGCGCTCCGGTGCATGCACTCATGCTGGCAGCAGTAACCGAGGCACTGCAGCACGAAGCCGTGCGTGAACAGCGCCGCGAGGAGAAGCGGGAGCCACAAGAAAATAACAACATGTCCCCCCGCGGCTCCGGGTGCGAACGACAAGGCCTGGCAGTAGTGGATGAAGGAACCCGTGCCCCCGAGCACGCAGAGATGGAGGAAGAGCCGTTTGCACCCCTGGAAATCGGATTTCGCGAGCAGCTGCAGAATCACCTCGTCGGCGAGGACGCGGTCACGCCCCCGGCGCTCGGAGTGCCGCACGTCGCTCCAGTCGTCCGCAGCCGCGTCCGAGGAGGGGAGCAGCAAGCCGGCGCCGTCGTGCAGCCCGTCCAGCACGTCGGACTCTGCTGGTCCAGAAGAGTCGTGGAGCCGCCGACGCGGGGTAGTACTAGTTTCCTCCATCATTGATTTTGATAGACAATGCTCATGCTGATATGACGAATATCAAAGAACGAATATGAATATGTCTATGTCTTCTACTCAACTAAACAAGTGCTAAATGAAATCAATGGGTATGGGAGTCGGCGGAAACTATCATACAGAGAAGCAGGGGGTGCTGCCGTAAAACGTCATAAAAAAGTTGGGGTCTGCGTGGCGGAAGAAAAGCGAAAAACGCCACAAAAACGCACTGAGTCACGCTCCGGTGAAATCGGTCTTTGCGCGGGATCCGAATACTTACTTACAAATTTTCAGCGATGCGTAGCAACAGCTTCTCCCTGCTGCTGCGATTGAAAGCACGACGAAGCGAGCCAGACTTCTGCGAGGGACACGATCTTAATGTGCTCAGATCACTGCAGCTCGACATCGACCTCGACGACGTGCTTCTTATTATATTTCTCGAGCTCGACCGAATTCCATTGTAAGTACGCCGAAAAGGAGGCAACTCGAGCTCGCCGAAATGGGGAAAGGAGAACATCGCGTTAAATGGCAAGAGGTGATCCTCAGACCATCTACATACCAAGTGCGTCGAGCGATTGTGATCCAACATAGGTCGATACTTTTTCAATTACAACAATCAAACGAATAATACAGCAGGAAACCATGTTACATGGATGTCGCGATGAAAGAATAGTTCTAGGAAATGAAACGATAATTCTTTGATGTGGATCATGCACATGGTCCTTAAAATGCAAGCTCATCCATGATTTAGTACAGATTTGAGGTACTTAAACTATGAATGCGACACAATGAGTTTAGTACAGAAGTAGGACATCGATGAGCTCGTCACCTTTGACCACTAGCTACATGCGGACGATGAGATCGTGCTCTATTTTTTGGATTTCTCCCCGTTGTCCGATGGTGCTGCGGCCTGAGATGCCTCAGACCTAGTCTCGCCACCCCCACCCGCGCCCGCGTCGAGAGGGCCGCCTTTCATTGCTCCCATCTCACCTGCTGAAATCAACCCATTGGCCTGCAGCTCTTTCTTCAGGTCCGCAGCCGACATAGGCCCATTCGGGTGGCATGAGTGCCACAGCAGCGAAAACAAAACACCAACGGTCACGGAAACAACCTGGTGTCGTGCGATGCGCATGCGCCGTCGATTACTTAGATTGATACAAGGAAGTCGCATCGATCTGAACACGGTCGATGACAGAACCAGAAGTAGTTCGACGATGATCTACTGTACTACATTTGATCAGTCCGCACACGAGGAATTCCAATCATATCAAGGACCGCAAGGACGTCGGTCGGGACCCTACCTCCAAAAAGATAAGAAGCAGTACCGTAATGAAGAGGAATGCGCTCCCCTTCCCGAGCAAGTCCTCTCCGAGTGTTTGTTGTGGTGGCTGCCTCTCCCCGACGTTGCGGAGTGCCGACCCTTCGTGCATCTTGATTCCTTCTGCGGAGAAGTTCTGGAAGCAAACTCTTCAGTGAAAATGTGTGTCTGAAGATCTGATCTAAAATCTAAATGATCTCTTGGCTCTATGTATAGTAAATGGAAGGGGGGGAAGAACAAAGAGACCACTGCTAATTACCACGCGGGAAGCACGTTCAATAAGGTTTCGCAATTTCTCACCCCATGACCACGTCCCTTCTTTCAAAGTTTGAACGCACGACGTATACTACTTAATGGAGCAGCGAGCCGTTCCCATTACTAACGGAACATCAACGCCCGAATCAACGCTTTGAGTCACGAACCGAATTGGTGCCTTGAAGACGAAAGCTTGTGCTGATACCGACGGGACGTCGTTGATGAAAACTTCACGACGCACATTACGTTCACGTTCCAATTTCAAACACATTTACATTAGTGCTGACCGAGACCGACGTAGCATCAACAGCACCCACTGAAAAGTGGCTCCTTCATCCTCCGTGTTGCGTCATTTGTTCCTCTTTGCGGAAAAAAAACTAAAACTATCGCTTGCCGTAGCCGTAGTCATGAACGATTTTTGGTTCGCTGGTCGTTGTTGTGTTGAGAAATTTGATCAACGAATCCCATGTCTATACCCAGGTGCTGGCGGCGAGACAAGTCGATGCACCGTAGTAGGACAATGTATGTCCGAGGAAGATGAGATTGACCTGCACAGCCTGGTTGCCGGCAGTCTGCTCAGCACTACTTGCTGGGTCCTCATTTACATGATTTTATCGACAAAAATAAAAAATGCGTTCCTCTACTACTGCATTTGGAAAAAAGACGCACCATCGGCCACGTGGCGACTGCCGTCGGTCTCGGCATCCGCCCGCAGCCAGATGCTATGAGTATCCTGTATCCGCTCCGCCCGCGAAGTGGTAATTGATTTTCCACGTGTCCTGGGTCTCGGCGTCCGTTGCCATGTGGTCTACCCGCATCTCGACGCCACTGTTCCCCCCCCCGACATCAGCGTCGACCTGTGTGTTTCGCCTCTCCAGCATGACTTTCAGCGCTCGTTCCGGCGTGTCGAACACTATTTTTGCCCAGGCGCTCCTTCCCCCGGCACTGCGGTAGTATTCCGCGTCCAGGATGTGCTCCGCGTATGTCTTCTTCAGCGCCAGGTAGCGCTCCTTGAACTCACGGCGCTGGGTGGTCGAGAACTGCAGCGCGGTGTTGTTCATACTCGGCGAGGACGACGAGCTGCTGCCCGTGCGAGGCAGCTCTACAACTTGAGGCAGCTCTTCTACTTTGCGAATCGGTTCAGATGGCGCGCTTCGGCTTGGCTTGTTCACTACTTGCTTGTACAAGTGTATTCGATTCCAGCCCTCGTCCCCCTGTGGGCGGGCTCCTGTTGTCGAGGACGTTGGGGGCCCTTCCTTTCCCATGGCCTGGCGGCGCTGCTTTCGGCGCTGGGCGCGGGAGGAAGTCGACGAAGTGGCAGCGTCCGCGCCTCCAACCGCTATCTCCGCGACAGGGCAGGCAGGCTCGACATCGGCGGGCGGCACGAAGCGGGCTACGCCGAGCTCCAGAAAGTCCTCATCACTAGCCTCGATGCGGCAGACGGGGCAGAACGGCTGCGGAACTGAGGACCAGTACGAAGCGACACAGTCCCGATGCATCTGTCCAGAGTCGAGTGGGTGCTTGCATTCGTTTGAAGAAGGCGCACGAGGAAGATGAGGATGAGAAGAGCATGAAAAACCGAAAGTACAGAAGCCTCCAAACAAACGCAACCGAAGCTGAACTCGGTCGTGGTTCAGTAGCATCGGCGAGAAATCACAAGAACCATGACATGATCGAAGCTGCATATTATACCGCGTGGAAGCAGCTCTTCGGTCGGAAGAGCTGCTGCGCCTCGCTGCCGCTTGCCAGGTCGCTCGCCACTTCCCTTAACGGCAACAGGCAGATGGGGCAGTCCCCATTGATCTCCTCGTTTAGACTCGTGAGCACATCGTCCGCCCCCGGTATTGCCGCCAGCAGGTCCTTTCCAATCTCGTTATTCAGCAGTTGCAGGAGCGCCAGCTCGTGCGAGGCGTCCATATTCGTGCTCTTTACGATCGACCACCAGTGAGGCGCTCCTGCTCCGGCTCCTGCGTACAACTTTCCGGGCGGCGAGTTTTTTGGCGACCTCCGAACCACCGCCTGCTTCTTTTGTCCACCTATGGCAGTTGGGCTAACTCCGGCAGCATCGAACTCGACGGTGCACTGCATGAAGGCGCCGCGACTGTCTCCCCCGGTATTCGGACACACGTCGATGCGAAACTTGGACCCGTCCTCGGATAAGGCGGTCAAGTTACGGTCCGGATACATGGTCTCCAGAATCTCTAACTGCTCCGCGAGAGACGAGTAGCCGTCGCCGTCGTCAACCTCCATCTTTGATTCCTTGGACTTTCTATCTTCGAAAACTCAACCTGCATCAACACGAGAGGCGATTTGACCTTCCCCACAGCTCTACCGATCGTTGCGCCTGGAGGTGTATTGGCATCGGGAACGAGTAGGTAGTAGCTGTTGTAGTCAACATCTGCGTCCGTCCGAAAAATCGGATCTGCATGCCACGAATCCGAAGGGATGTTGTTCGAGTTCGTTCTTTGCGAAAAGTAACTGCTTTTCCGACAGCTCCTTTCGTACACTCGTCGAGTTTCACGAGCCGCGCACGGGGATCTGTCTCAAGGATCCATTTGCGATCACTACACCCGGACCACGCCGGCTGGCGTGTTTCCATGCCGGGAACATCAAGAAGTCCACGTTTTCGCATCTAGCTTCCCCGTTGCCTTTGACTCAAGCCAGTTAAGCTGTCGAACACGAGGACTTCTCTCATTTTTATTCAGCAGGACTGCACTCATTATTCACAGGAGGCTCTAAAAAATTTTCTCGGTGGGGCACTGTAAACTACTTATCATATTATCTCCGCATCCTCGTTCTGGTCTCCTTCACTGCTTGTAGATCCTTCTGAGTTCTGGGCTCATGCCGAACGCCCACCTGAATTTTTCCATCGCTTCCCTGTTCTTCCCCAGCTCCGCGAGTTTTTCCGCTTCCTGGTACATAGCGAAGGCTTCTTTGTCGACCTCCGACGTCAGTAGCTCCGGGGTGCGTTTGAACACGAGATCGGTCCGGATGATGTACTTGTTTCTCGAGGGAAGCCCTTCGTGCATCAGCCGGTGGTAAAAGATCAACACCCGCCCCTTCTTCGGCACGATCGTGTCGACCACGTGCCGCTCGTTGCCCACGATGCGCCTCCTCGCCTTCGTGTTCTCGTCCTCGAGGCTCTCCACGACCTGGAGGGCTTCCCAGATTTGCGCGTCGTCGTAGACCCGTGTGGCCCCGGAACACGGGTCATTTTCTGCACCCTCGAAGTCGTTCAAGTACACCAGGACTGTGTACAACGTCCTCGTGTTGAAGTTGAAGACCGTCGTGCCGTCGGTGTGGGGAGAAAAGTGGCCCCCGTTCTTGTAGCGCGCGAACAAAAACGTGGGATTCAGCGAATCCAACTCCCACTCGCCCTGCAAGTCCAGTTCGTAGTCGTCAGCGTCCTCGTCGCAAAACGACTTGCGGAACGGAATGATAGGACGAGTACTGGCGGGCGAGGATTCAGCAACATTTTCTCCTCCTTGGTGGTCCTCGTTTTCGGGAGGCGGACAAGCTGCGCCACAGCCACCGCCTCCGAGAAGTAGAAGCCGTCGTATTCTGTCGAAAACCACGCTCGCTAGATTTTCAGCACTGACCTCGACCGTGTCGGCTCGGCGGAAGGGACTGTCCTCTGGCTCCTGCTCCTGTGCACTACTTCCACTTTCCACTCGTAAACCATCACCCACTGCTGACGCTTCTAAAAGCGACGCGGGAGAGGGAGCCGCTGCAGTCGACTGCGTCGATAGCGCTGAGCCTGAGGGAGATGACGGCGCGCTTGTTGATGGCGTTGAGCTCTCCAGATTCGCTTCCGTTTCGGCCGCGTTCCACGGCGAGAACAGTTTCGTTTCCTCCGCCGCACGTACCAAGCTGTCGCACTCCTCCGGTGTCAAAATGCCATCCAGAACGCAGCCGTCAAAGTCGCGCTCCAAACGGCGGACGTTGATTCGGTGCCTGTTCTGCTTGAAAAATTCCTCGAGGTTCCCGACGAGCGAAGCGCCAAAATCGGACTCGTGCAGCGTGCCTTTGTCGACGACCCGCGAAAACTGGGCGGCACTGGAAGAACCTTCTACTCCGTGGTCGTGGCCTTGCGTCATGTTCATGGGTGCTGCTCGTGGCTACAGGCATAGGAATCAGACAGCCAAACGTCACTACTGATACATGTCAAAGCCATACTCACCCAAACATAGTGATCCTCGTGGTCCAGTCCTGCTGTGTTGGACGGACACAAAAATCAAGTCGGGGTGGTTCCGCGACCACTTCTTTCGTGCATATGATCTCACGAACAGTTGTAGCTGATCCACAAATTTTATGTGACATTCACCCGCTGAAAGTAAACAAAATCGTGATCGCCCATTTCGCAGGAACAAAATAAACAGCTTGCTCTCGTCGGCACAGCAGCAGTCAGCCCGGCGGTGCCGAACTTTTCACTTCGTCGCGACTTTCAGTTTCACTTTGGCAATGTGATCTATTGGCGCGATCGCGAAGGGCTTGATTAGATTGATTGATGAGTGCTCTGGCGGGATCCTCGATCTCCTTTTGGATCGGGACCTGCGGTCATGAGTGAGTCGCTGTGAAATAGGTGGTTTGCAGGTGATCGGCTCCTCATTTGGACTCGTCGGTCTTCTCGGCGGCAGCCCGCAGCTTTCCGATGGCTTCGAAGCCCCCGTCCACATCGCCCCGCTCCTGTCTGCGCATTCCGCCGGCGTTGTTCCCGCCCCCAGCACCTCCCCAGTTCTGGTTACCGTGGTACTGTCCCCCATGGTGATCGCCCCCTTGATGCTTTCCCCCATGTTGAGCAGTATTTCCCTTCCCGCCACCCGCGTAGTTCGCGCCATGATGCTGATTCGCGTTCGGGTTCCACGATTGACCTTGATGTTGCTGGTGCTGGTTGTAGTACGCGTTGGTGTGTTGAACCCCTCCGCCCATTGGCTGGCTCGCCCACTGCTGGCTGTTGCTGGTGTACCCTACGGCCTTTGCGGACGGGGGGTAAACAAGATGATGCTGAGACCCGGACGCCCCTGCGTGGCTGCCGTATTTGCCCCCGCCGCCACCTGCTGCGCCGTAGTTGTTCTGATAATCGCCTCCTGCTCCACCTCCTGGGCCAGCAGTTTGATACTGGTTCATTCCGCCGTAGGTGGAGGAGCTGTTGCTACCGCCATATTGCTGCTTGTATTGAGCACCTGCTCCGCCAGCATTCTGGTAGTAGTTTCCATTTTGGTTCACCATTTGGCTGGCGGTTGGATGTCCTTGATGCGAGGCCGCTCCTTTTGCTCCCTGTGCTCCGCTTCCCGCTGTGAGCCCGCCCCCGCCGCCCTTGACGACATGCGTCGGCGCGCCGGCGTAGCTGCTTCCGCTCGCGGTGTTGTAGCCCTTCGTGGCGCCGTGTGAAGACTGCGACCCGTTGTTTTTTCCGCCTGGCGAGGGCTGCCCCTGCTTGCCTCCAAATGGGTCGTGGTTGTGCGGCTGCAGGTTCCGCTGGTGCTGCTGCCCCTGCTGCTGCTGCTGGAGGTTTGCATTCACCGCGCGCTGCTGGCCCGCGGTCGCACTGTCCTTGCTGCCCGGAGGATGTTGTTGCCCGGGCCCGTAGCCCGTATCAAAGTGCGTTCGCTCTATGTAACCCTGGTTGTAGTGGTTGCCGGCGCCAAAATTATAGGTCTCTGGGTACGCCTGCGGTTGTGCGTGCTGAGAACGACTCATGCCTCCCACTGCCGAGGAACTGGTCGCGCCGCCGTGCTGCTGGTTCATGTTCGTATGCCTCGCACTGTGAACGGAATGCTGCGACTGCTTCGAGGAGTTCGCTGTTACACCAGTTCCCTGGAGGCCATTCTGGCTCGGTCCGACGGGCTGCGGCGGACGAGGCGGTCTGCTGGCGGTCGAGGACTGTGCTGGGTTTTGCCCGACCTGAAGCTGTTGCTGCTGTTGCTGCTGTTGTTGGCCGGGAACAAAGCTCTGTGGAAGATGCTGCTGATGCTGATTGTGCATCGGCTGCTGCTGCTGCTGCTGCCCTTGCTGCCCGGGCATTGCGCCGCCTGTTGTGGTGGACACCAGTGCTACATGCGTGAGGAGCTCTGCGCTGATCGAATAGAAAAGCGTCCTTCCTTAGGTCGAAAGGCGAGTAGGGGCAGAGTAGAGGTGGCTAATACTACTTTTATCTCGACGTGATGTAGCATTCCATATACGATCGCGCAGCAGAGGAGCAATGGCAGTTGTAAAGTAGAAAGCACCAGCCGCGCTCGCTCCGCTTCCGCCCACAGTGCTTCCTGCTGCTCCCCCGCCCAGTTGGCTCAGCAGCTGCTGGCGGAAGGAGTTTTGCGCGTCCACCGTGCCGCCGCCCCCGCCAGGGTTCAGAGCTCCGGCGTTCATCGCGTTCGCAGCCTGATTGACTTGTGCAATTTGCTGCTGCATCAGCATCTGCACCTGCAAGCTAGCGGGGTCTCCCCCTGCTCCTACTGTTAGCGCGAACGGGTTATTTTGCATTTGCGCGCCCACCTGCTGTGGTCCACCTGCGACGCCCATCTGTCCAGGGAGTTGTCCGATCTGGCCCGCACCCCCGCGAAGCTGCTGCTGCGCCAACTGGATACTGTTGAAGCTGGTGGCCAAATTGCTGGCCTGCTGCACCTGCTGCTGCTGGCTATTCAGAAGCGCGTTCGCCTGCAGCGCACTCGCGGCATTCGCCTGTCGAATTCGAATTCGGATAACGATAATACAATGCCAGTCGAAATAGTCGCCTGTGAACGAATAACACGGTGTTTTGTGAAGAAAGTAAAAGTACCTCTTTTTGCCGCCAGTATTCTCGTAATTCGTCGTCGTCCAGGGGCTTCAGGAATTCGCTTCCGTCGACGGTGACTCTGTAGCCGATGTGGTTTTGGTGCGTGAAGATTTCGTTCTTCGCCAGCTTCTCGGCAATCTGCGCCGATGTGAGCGGCGGGATGTTGTTTGAGGGCCGCGTGCCGGGCGTCTGCTGGGCGGGCTGTTGCCGCTGTTGGCCGCTCGTGGCTTGATTCTGACTGGATGGAGCAGTGCCACTGCCAGCAGCAGCCCCACCAGCAGTTCCTACTTGGTGATTTACGGAGGCTCCTGCCATTTGGCTGCCCCCCACCTGTTGCTGGGTCACTACCGACTGCGACCCGAAACTGCCCGTGGCTGTGAAATTGCTGCCGGTCATCATCCCGGAGGAGCTCGCTACTGTGTAGTTGGTGTTGATCGAATTGCTGTAGCCCATGCCCCCCGCACCACCGGCTGGTGCGCTATTACTGTTTGCAGCTGCAGCACCGCCCGCCTGCAATTGGTGTCCGCCGGCCATTGCGACCGAATGCGCCGGCATCTGCACCACGACGCCGTTTTGGCTGAGATTGTAGCCTGCGGCGGCCACTACACCGTTAGGCATGGTGGAGACATTCTTGGCATTCGTATTGGTCTGACCCATGCTACCGGCGCCGGCCTGCCCTCCACCTCCGAACCAGGACTGGTTGGCCGCCAGCATGTGGGGGTTTGCCGGCTGTTGGTGTTCTCCGTTAAACTTTCGATTCACCAGTTTATCGAGCAAGTCATTGTGCGCCTTGTAGAAATTCGAAGGCGCAGAAGTACTTGCTTTTGCAGCCTCGTTTGATGATGCCGCTGCTGCCTGCGCGGGTGCTCCTCGTCCGCCTGCTCCTCCCGTTCCCGTTCCCGTTGCATTAGCATTAGTCGCGCCGCTGCCGGAAGCTGCTGCCGGTCGCGCGGTGCGTTGCTCCGGTTGGAAGTTCGACTCGCTGTCCGGCTTGTTGTTGTTTCGTGGAGTCCCGTCGCTGCCTCTCCTCCTGGGAAGAGGTGTCTCTAGTGGCGGAATCTTCGGCTTTGATGTTGACGACGTGGATTTATTGATGCTCGACGCATCCTCCTGTTTTGTCGCAGCATCCGGCTTGGCGCCGGCACTCGAGTCTTCTGCCGCCTTCTCCGGAGACGCCCGCATTGCGTCAAGCTTTTTGTTCTGTTCGCCAGCTGGTTGAGCAGACGCGGTCTCCGCCTTTTCGTCGTGCGTCGGCGTTGAGAAGAGAGATGCGGATTTCGGTGTGAACATCTGAAGCTGGACGACATCGTCTCCTTGCTTTTCATTAGTTGTATCACTGCCTCCCTGCGCCTCTCCAGCGCCGTCCTCTTTTTCGCATCCACCTGCTTGTTGGGCTGTTTTGTTCTGTTGGAGCCGCTGTGAGCCTGCCGTAAAGCCGCCTCCTTGTGATGCTTTCCCTGTCAGTCGCAACAGCGCCGCTGATATTCCCGTCTGCGGCCGGTTCGGATCTGGCGCTGGATTTGCACTCTCGTTGTCTCCTCCAGGTCCCTCTGCTACTCCTGCGCCATTTGACGGTATCGCACTTCCGCCCAACGCCGTTCCCGCTTTCTCTCTGCCGGCGCCTCTCTTCGTTGCCACGTCCGCCGCTGTAGAGGAACTGCTCGCCGACGTTTCTGCGCCCCCTATGACTCCGGCTGCCGCTACCGGCACACCTTTGTCATTCAACGTAGCGCTGCTATAGTCCAAAACCTTAACCTGTTCCCCTCCCGCTCCCGCTGTAGATCCCGTCCCGTTTCGAGAAGCGTGGCCGTACGGCGGGAACAATGGTTCTTCGAAGAAGGAGCTGCTCGAGCTGCTGCCTCCGCCGGTTCCGGGCACCAGCAGCGCCACATTCTTCCGCAGATCCATGCCGTGCGGTGCCGAGCCTATCTTGTGCAGCGGGGACCGGCCGGACGACGAACCCCCTCCGGACACCTTCTGGCTCGCGCCGCTGTTCCCGGCGTGCGCGGACGAGCTACCGCCGGCGAGGTTCACGTTCCGGACGTTCGCGGGCGTCCGCGGCCCGCCGGGGGAGCCGAACTCGCTGTCCGTGTTCGTGCCCCCGCGGAGGCTGCTCGCCGTGGACACCCGCCGGCCCCTGCGCCACTCGGGTTGGGCGGCGTCGCCGTCTTTACTGGCCTCGCGGTTGAGAATTGTGCTCGCGGCGGCGCCCAGGGGGTTGTTGGTTTTTTTTACCAGCTCCTTGTCCTTGGCCTCGCGCAGCGCGGACCACTGCACGCCGTCCTTGTAAGTAATCCCGTGGAGACCGTCTCTGGATGCTTGGGCCTCTAGCTGCGCACGCCGTTCGCGCTGCCACGGAGGGGTGGCGTCGCGGTCCTTGCGCTGCGTGACGCCAACCATGTCGTCCTCCGTGGGGGAGGCGTGCAGAACCCGATTGCGCGTGCCACCCTGCTGCTTTTTGCGCTGCTCCAGCGAAGCAAACTCAAGCTTCATAGCGTCGTACCTGAGGATGCCAGTGAAGCGTGTGGAAGAGGTTGTTGGAGGTAGTGTAGTTTTTCAGCTCGGTACATCAAACTTGGAGGAGGTGCAAATTGCAATTGGATTCAAATCGGAAGTTGGAATCTTCAGGGGAGATAGTGGTACTCCCTCCCCAGGTTTTCTTCTTCCTCCGTGAGCGTTCCCCCCAGGTCTGCTTTTCTCTTGGCGTCCATGCAGAGCTGGAGCTGTTTGCGCTGCTTCAGGCAGAGGGCCTCCACGTTTTTCACCGTGTACGTGTCGCCCAAGGGCCCGCAGGGCGCGAGTTCGGAGGGCCAGGGGGGGCGATCGATTTTCTCGAACTCAAGAGGGGTGCCAGTGTGCGGCGTCGACGAGTTGATCTCGTCCACCTCCACCCGCTCCACCTTCTTAAAGTACTTGGGCGCGAGCCAACCGTTGTCCCCAAGCGTGAGCAAAACGTGGTTCGAACCTGAATAAAGTTCCAACGATGGGGGATGGTGATGGGAGAGAATAGCTGTACGTAGACGTGCAGAACCAGAAGCGAGCACGTAACCGTTCTTTCCGTCGTAACCGTAACAGTAAGCGTAACCGTTAGCGAATAGAAGTACTTTGGTGGAAAACGATTCCGTCTTCCATTGCTTTGCCCACGTCGACGTAGATGAAGACTTCTGCCGAGCTTCGCATGCCCTGTATTTTTCCCTCGTCCGGCAGCCCCATCGCGAGATGGATGTGATTCCGAGCCGCCTTCGACAGACCCTGCTTGCGGATGAAGGGCCAGTGCACCAGGTAGGTCCCGTGGATGGCCTCGCCCGCAATATCGCGGGCGTCCTCGAGCTTCTCCAGCAGGTGCTCGTCGGTCACGTTCTTCATGGTGTGACCCTGGTTGGCGCGGACCAAAAAGTCGGACGTGGGGGACTCGCGGATCAGGGAAAACCTTTGCGGAAGTAACGGACGTTTTTTAGGTTCTTCACAGCATGACTGTAATTGTGATTGCATTGCTCGATACCCCCTGCCATTTTCTGAGAAACAAAAGCCTCAAGCGCCACGAAGACCTCGCAAGAAAAAAAACAAACGACCCATCAAGAAAAAGAGGTAATACCTCTCCACCCGAAGGGTAATATCGATATGAAGCGATAGAGATACCGGCTTTTGCTGTCGAAGTAGCAGACGGCCATGACTTCTTCGACGGAGTGTTTCCCCTTGAAGTCCTTGGTTTTCATGATCGCCGTCAGCTTCGCGTACCCGTCCTTGCGCATATCCAGGTTATTCAGCTGCGCCGAGTGCCGCAGAATGTAGGACAGAGATTTTGAAATCTGTGGTCACCGATCAGACGAATGAGGATGCAAAAAAAGTCGACTGCGGTATTGTATTCGTTTGATTTCAAAATTAATCTTCAGAAGGAAGGATGAAACAATTGAGTGACTTCACTGAAATTATACCGTGACGTCCACGCCGTTCGCGTGGCAGCGGTCAAGGATGGGGCGGAGTTTCTCAGGATCCCCGTGCTGCATGATGTCCCACCTCCCACCCTCCGCTCCATCCATTCCGGGCGGTGGGGGCGCACCGGGCGCCGCGGCCGCCTTTGGCGCCATTGAGGATGAGGGCCCGCCGGTGTAGCTACTACTGACGCGTCGGAGGTTGTTAAACCCACGAACAACCGAAAGTCGAGGAGTTAAGGCGGACGTAGAGGTTGACGCGCTCGCGCGCGAATACGGCTACGTATTATCGAACCCGAACGCCCAAGCTTAGTAAATAACAGAAGGGCGTCGGCGACCGCTACAGCGATCGAGCAGGCACAGGGCAGGCCACTACTCGAATTGAATGCTTTTTACTCGGAATATTCAGAATCAGCCGTCTACAAACAAATTCATGTATAAGTATACCTTTTTATATGCTAAGAATGAGCATGAGGGCGGTTTCTTCAATCATTGCAGAAAAACTAATCAATGGCAATGAAGATGATGAACATGATTGAACCCGAATGAGCTAAAGCTACGAGCTAGGCAAAGTCAGACTCAATTCTCCACGAGTGCTATTATCGATGTAATCAGCCGCCAAGAACAGGTGGTATACAGGTTTCGCGAATAACGTTTTTGCGAAGGTAGAGAAGGACAACTACGAACGGCAAGTTGTAGTTGTGTTCATCCTACTCAAAAAAAAGCCTCGGCGATGAACGTTGGAGTCGGAGGCTGCCGTCGTCCGTGACCGTGATCGATACTTTCTACTTCTACTACTGCCAATGATTTTTATACAAGAAGGGAGTGTCGCAGCCACACCGTCGGCGGTTCGTTTTTGTCGCTGGAGTGAAACTAAACTGGGACTGGTGCTGTCGTCAAGTGAAGTCGAAGTCCAGGTCCACAAGCAACCGCCAATTCGCAGGCGCAAGAAGACTCGTCGAGACACGCCGCAAACTCACCAACCGATGCCACATCAGCGATTTTCCAATGCAGGCGGTAGTCACTTTCTGACTGCAACTATTTATTCCTGTACTGTGACCTAAGTCTCGCTTCCCGTATCCATCCTATTTTGGCTGCTATGTCGTGGGTGTTTGTCGCACGTTGGAAAAAATTGAAACCAACGATGATTTTGAATAGATGTATTATCAATCAATCATCAAGAGCGAAGGCGCGCAGCAATCGGTCGAAGCAACGCACGTCATCACCTTGAAAAAAATCAGCACGCCACCAAAAGACCCATTGTCGTCTCACCAGCTGCAGTACTATCGACGTTAAGCTTAAAAAACAACGGGCTTCAAGTACTGCGATAGCTCTGGTGACTTGGTTCTGGGCGCCGCGATTCTAGTCTCAAGCCTCTAGAGAAATGATGAAACTCACTTGCTTCCTGGCGGCTGTCGTTGCGAGGAAAGTAAAATTTGATTAGTTCCGGAACGAGTACATGCATGTCCCCGTCACGTAGTACGAGGTGACAAAGAGTCGGACAGCTGATATTTCATCTCGGAATATTCTCCGACCGCATTATGGAAGCGGGAAGAGCGAAGATCTTTCTGAAGATGAAGACGAATTGCAGCATTTGGCTTGTGAGCAAGTGGGGATCTTCTTTCTTTTGCATTGCCAATTGATTCCAGTACAGAATCGCTTCCGGCACAAAAACGACAGCAAAAAGCGTCGCGCTACAAAACATCTGGGACACGCCCGCGGGGGCCGAGTACGTAGAAGGATTCGGACATTGCTTCATTTTTTTCATATATATTTCCTCGATCGTATCATTTGGTGTGGTACTGTTCGAGGTCTTCTTCGGTCGTGTGCACGCTCCGGTGCAAGCATGTGATTCATCGCAGCGTGCAGGGGGGTATCAAATTGGTACATCTCCGCTTGTTCATCTATGCATTGATTTATTGTACTTCGTCGAGCAAAAATTGGTCAAACATCGAGTTTCAAAACATCGCGTGCTTAAGTAAAGGTATAGTATACATTCATTGTCCACAAATAACTTTTTCGGTAGATACAACAGTATCGGCCCTCCGATTGTAATTGTTCGCGAAGTGGTTTTCTACTTCTTGGAAATGGTTATTGAAATTGCTTCTCCAAAATCTAACTTGAACTATACGTCGTACGATGACAGCTTCAGTCTCGCCTTCCCCCACCGACGTCGCCGCTGTTGTTGTAGATCAAACCGGAGTGCAAAATCTAGCACAAACTCTTCCAACCAAGCATTGCTGTTTTGCTCCCGCAACAGCTCTCCATGCGCCGGAACGCCACGACTCTACCATTCCACCTCCATAATATTTTTGTTTCTTCATTCTAGTTATGCACTCGTCCTCTGTAACCGCTTTCTTATGCAGCCCAGTACTTCGTCTTCCGAACACTGCAGCGCAGTACCTCCGAACTGGTACGACTACGAGTACGACCACTGCCTCGGCGTCGCGGCATTACGTCATCGCCTGGAAGCTCCGGTAGAGCATATCCTCCGGGCTGAGGACCTTTCCCTCATCCCGCTTGCCCACGGTCACTCCTAGTACCCCCGCGGCGTCTTTCACCGTGTCTTTCAACCGGTGCAGGTCCCGCTCCACCGACGACGGATGCGCAAACTTCAGGTAGAGTGCCTTCTGTTCCGAAACCTTCTGCTCGTCCAACTCTTCTTTTTTGAAGGCGAATTCGTCCTTGCACAAATTGAACTCTCCAAACATCCGCAGGCCCCCATCGAGAATTTTCGTCACGCTGCTGAGCTCTTCCCCCGACAGCGCCTTTGGCCGACCGCCGGGGGAGCGTCGCCGGTTGCGCTGCGCCGACGAGGGACGCGACGAAGCTGCAGCCCCTTGCTCCGCCCCGTCGTTGGGGTCGGTCGTGCCACTGCCAGCCTGGTCTGCCGGGTCTGCTTTTGCGGTGTTATTTGATCCCGTTGCCGGCGGCGCAGCTTCTTGGGAGGCCGGCCGCTTGTTGATAGATTTGCGCTGCTCGGCGAGCTCCTTCATGCTTTTTTGGACCAGCTGGGCGATCTGCGAGTTGCGTGGCAGGTACGACGGCAGCCACGGCCGAATGGGAGGAAGACGCGCACCCTTCGTTTTCTGCCCCAGAAAGGACTGTGAAGGTTTTTATTTCCCGTTTCACTAAGTTTATGCTATGCAGCACACAGTCAGAACATCAAACCCCAGCACACTCATCGATTCATTGACGAGAGGAAGAGGCTACTCCACTTCTAGTAGCTGAACAAAAAAAATACCAGTGCTCTTCTGTCGGCGAAGTATTCTTGGCGCTTGACCAAGTAATCGCGGATGAGGACGCGGCCCTCGCCGTGGACGGAAAGAAACCTCCTCGTGTAGAGATCCTGCCGAACGAACTCCTCGCGCTCTCGCGGGAGCATCAGCAGGGCCTGATTTTGCAGCGCACGGAAGTGTCCAACGATAAAGAAGAACGAACATGCTAGCACTCGAACGGAACTGTATTAAAATTAAATCGGTGAGTATATTACCTGCGTCTTCTCGTCCATCGTCATGTTTGCTCTCGCCTTCGCTTCTGCCCGCGCCATCGCTTCTGCGATCTTGTCCGACTTGCTTTTCTTCCCGCCGTCCGGGCCCCCGCGGTCGCCCTTCTCTGCGGCCGCTCGCGCCCGATACTCCTGTTGCCGGATCTTTTCCGCCAGGTACCTCCGTTCCCACTGCAAAAAAACCTTCACCACCTTCCGCTGCTCCTTTTCGTGCCACGCGCTGCACTCCCGCCACCAGCGCTGGATCTTTTCGACCGTGCGGGCGTAGTGGCTTGCGAACCAGAGGATGCGCCACCCGCGCCACGCGGCCAGAGCCTGAGCGATCACAAGTGCCGCCTTCCGCCGCTGCCGCACCTTGAACTTGATCTGCAGCGGCAGCCAGACGTACTTGTGCAGGTTCTGGTTCGCGAGCATCCGCTCGATGCGCTCGCGGTCCTGACGTTGCCGCCACTGCCGCACGTCGCGAAACTGCCGCAGCGCGGAGGCAACCATGATGATCCTATCGATATCCGAAGATGTCCGATCGATCCGATCACAAATTCACCCCGCCAGCGGTAATCGATTTCGATATGGTAATGGTACTAGGAATACACGAAATCTTCATTCATAGGCTAAATGCAATTGATTTTGATGAGAAATCCAAACTAACAGATAGTACCGCATCCACCCGCACAGCATGAGGTTTTCGTCCGAGAATTTGATGAAGTACATGCCTTGTCCCCGCGGATCCACGCCCAGTTTTCCGATGCCGCTCACCGCACCGGCGACTTCCCGGTCCGGTCGCAGCGCTACCGTCGGTCCCCCCACTTCTGGGAAGTGGTCCACGTCCGCGCCTGCTTCCGTGGCCACCGCCCCGCGCGTGGAGTGCAGCGGGGACACCGCGCCCCGGCTCGTTCCGTGCCCGCCGAACTGCGAGCTCATCAACGACGCGTTCGCCGAGTAAAGCGAGTGCCTCGGCGAAAATCGCCGCTTGCGCTCCTCCGCCCACAGCGCGCGGCGCAGCGTCTCTTCGTACAGCCGGAGCGTGCGTGTGTACTCCGACGTGAGCATGGCAATCTTGCGCTGCCGCGTTTGCACCAGCTTGTCGCGCTTTTTCTGCGCGTTCTCGCGCAGCTGCGAGTGCCGCGTGCTGGGGCGGTAGGCGGACCCCTGCGTCTGGATGTTCTGCTGGATCAAATTCGCTCTCTGGCGCGCGGCGTGCAGCTCCTTCACATACTCCGGCGGGCAGATGTTCTTCAGTTGCAGCGGCGGGAGCTTGGCCTCCTTGGCGCGCGCGAAAACCTTCCCCCGGCCCGCGCCATCCGCCCCGCCGAATCCGCCGCCGCTGCCGTCCGTGGTACTTCCGGTCGCGCCCAAGTTCGCCTGACTGCCCCGGCGGTTGGTCCGCTGCGGCGCGGGGTCGAAGGTCAGCAGGCTGTGCTTCAGCTGCTGCGCCGCCTTCTCGAGCTCCTCCAACCGGGCCGCGAGCGCGTTCGCCTCCGCGAACACGTCCTCGGAAGTCATCTGCTGCGCGTTCGCAGTCAAACCGTCCTCTTTGCCGCCCCTCGGATGCTTCGCCTGCCTACTCAGCGAACTCATCGCGGACGACGACGACGAGCCGCCGGCCCTTTGATCCGGCAGGTGGTCGAGCAGGTACTGGCACCCCGTCTCCATCGCGAGCACCTCGTTGCTAAACCCCCCGCGCACAGGCCGGGGCGATTGGTCTCTCGGCGAGAACAACGTGGACGTGGTCGCGAACATGTTCGCGATCGGACTCGAGTTGTTGTAGTTAGCAGTGTTGAACACAGCCGCCATCGCATTGGCTCCGCTCGAGGTCGAGGACCCTCCCCCGCCCGGCGACAGCGTGGAAAACTGCTGCGAAGACGCGCCAACCCAACTCTGCGACGCGCGGGACACCCCGCCGAGCGTCGGGTCACCGGCGCCATCCTTCGCCACCGCTGCGCCTCCGACGTTCACACTCCCAAAGAGGCTGCTGTTCGGGGAATTCAAACTACCTATTTTCGACGGGGATCCGCTGCGCCGCCGCTGTTCGGAGTTCCGCCGCCCGCCGTCACGGTCCTGCACCTCACGGCTAAAAAACGCAGTGGGCTTTTTTTCGGCGAGCGCTTTCAGCGGGGAATTGTAGTGGGTCTTCGACGCGCCTGTTGCGCCTCTGCTCAGCCGACGGCTCGGTGCTCTGCTACCAGTAGCTCTACCCCCGCGGTTGATGTCATCGTCGCCGCGATCGTTATCGTCATGATCCGCCGGAGATGCGTTCACGCCATCGTTCAAAAGATCGTGTGCGCTCTGACGGACGCGCGGCGAAGCTGCGTTCGCGGACGTGGTAGTGGCTGCTCCGGTTAAAGGGCCGCCTTCGTACAGATTCGAGGTAGATGGAAGCGCCCGCAGCGACCCGCGCGATTCCAGCCGCCGCGGCGACGCGCCAGCCGTCAGCTCCGCTAGACTGGCAGACGACATCGAGAGTTTTGAATTGATGTCGTAGCCCTACGTAGTACAGATTGTACTCAACCAGGGTACAACGAGTATGGGCTCGTGACTTGCTTTCAGGGCTGCCACTGGTGCGCCTGTGCCAACGGAGTTTTGGCTCTTGGCAAAGGACGAAAGTCGCTGCTGTCGCTCCGCAGAAAGGACGAAGGAGGCAGATGAGACCTGTTGCGTATAGTTCGTGTTCAGTTCGTTGTACAAAAACAATTTGAGCCTTCAAAGTCAAACCACAGCACGGATACAGAAGAAGACCTACCTGGAGTCTCCCTCCTAGTGTCCTCGCTCGCTTCTAGACCCCTGCGTCCTTGACGTAGAAGTCGACTTCGGGCACCTTTTCTGCTTCGCGGAGCATTCTTCGACCGTATTTCACGTAAGCAAAGCGGCCGACCATGACCAAGCCGACGGTGATACAGAAACAGCCAGTGATCACCCACAACGAAGCACCTGGACCACTCGTCTCCCCAACGATCTCCGGCTCGGCCAAAACCACCTCCGTCATCGCGCGTGTTTTAGAAGCGTCAGGCAGCTACTTCATTGCATAAATTCAGTCGGGTGCTGGGTAGAGGAACGTCAATGTAGATAGAGCAGTGCGATAGAACGAAGACAAACGAACTACAGCCGGGATAGATACGTCAAAGATAGAAGTGTAGGAATGCTATGATGAAAAAGTAGTGACAGTGAGCTCGCCGGCTTCGAGTCAAGAACGAAAAACTAGCAGTCCATCCACGAACTCGAAGAAGCAGCTCGAAGGGTCGAATCGATGATCCACGATGTAGCGATCGAAAGAGTGATCCGTCGAAACATCTGGGACACACGTTTGACGCAGTGTGCCCTGATTGAAGGAAAACATCAAGAACTACCAGCGATCTATCACACGCAGGCTTGTCTCTCCAACACACGGCCAGGACGATGTTTCCCCTGGCTTAGTTCACTCACGACGACGACATCGACCGTTATTTTCCCAATCCTGCTTCTGGGCTGATTTTCCTGGCGTCTGTGCGCGGCCGTGCTGGCAAGCTCGCATTAATTAGAGGACAAGTTTCAGTCGGCTAGCGACGAGTGTCCCAACAAAATATGAGATTCGGGGATCATGAACACAGTGGCATCGGCCTGAGGCCTCAAGATGCAAGCCAGGCGGTGTTCACATGCGACTAACAAGAAAAGAGTGACTTCGTTCATGCCTTCTTCCTCTTCTTCGCGGCGGGGGCTCCGGCGTCGGATGACTCGCTCGATGCCGGCGCGCTGTCTTCAGCCGCTCCCGGCTGCACCCAGTCCATGACCCCAGTCGCAATCAATTTCTCCAGATCGACTATCCGATCCTCCTGCTGTCCGGCTCCCGCTGCTCTCCCGACGCCGTTCATGCCTCCTAGAAGACCGCCGCCGAGCACCCCTCTCGCCCCACCTGCGTTATTACTGACCATCGCCAGCGCCCCGCGTCCCGGCGATCCCAGGACCCCACCTCCCATGTTACCAAAGCCCTGTCGCTTCATGCCCATCACTTTGTGCGAGCTCTGGAGGACCTTGAATTTGCAGTGCAGTTTTGTGTCCACCTGCAGTATGGCGGCGTCGTTCCGCATCTCCCCGCAGTAGTCGGGCGCCGAGAAGACCGTTACCAACCGCTTCTGCGCGAAGAACCAGTACCCGTCGGCGATCGCCTGATGCGCGCGGCACACCAGGTCAATGTTGAACTTCTTGCAGAAGCTCTCCACGACCTTCGCGCCGAACGCGAAGCTCACGCCTCTTTCGTTCGGTCGCCAGAACGCGGTGGACGGACAGGGATCCGACCACAGCAGGTCGCACATGAGGCCGGCCTCGGGGATTTCAACGGGCCGCTGTGGGAGCTTCGCCTGCATCAGGCTGCGGATTTTTGATCGGGGGATCTTTGGGAGTTGCCGCTTCAGCTCGGACGGTATGCTTCGCTTGTTGTGGTCTGCTAGGTCTCCTCGCGTGGCCGGCGCGCCGTCGTCGCCGGCCGCATTTCCGTTTCCGCCCTTCTTGCGCTTGCTGCTTTTCGCATTTTTGGCCGCACTTCCTGCCGAAAGGGCTGCAGCCAGAAACGGGTTCTGGTTGGCCGCGTCCGGCTTCTCTCGGGCTTCGGCAGCCTGTGCTGCCTTGAATGCAGCACGGACGTCCTGGAGCGAGACATTCCGCGTCAGCCGCAAGTGCTCGAGGGCTAGCGCGATCTGGTGCTTCGTCGGCTTCGATGCGGATACCTGCGGAAGTAGTCGGGTGCGAGATTCTTTTGACTTTTCACAAGGCTGATCTATTAAGATACACCTCCGCGTCGGCAGAGCGAATACGTGGTAAAAGAGCGCGGTCAGACATCTAAGGAAGTTTGTCCAGCATGCGAGGGCCACTTATCTCGAAAGACGACAGCCCCCATCATCTCGGACATTTACTGCGAATGTTTGAGAAACGGATCGTAACTCAAAGGTTGTCATCAGAGCGGTAGTATAATCGTATTCGGTTTGTCTTTGTTCAGTTCCATCGCTTACTTAGTGGGCGCTGCGATAAAGAACTCCAAAAAGCCAAGGACGTTGACGTACCCAGTCCCGCACGGCTTCAATCAATTTCCGCTCCGACGCGTTCTCGTGTCGGTTCGAGAGGCACGAAACCTTTCCACTGGTCTCCTCTTCCCTTCGAACTACACCAGCGGCTGCACCAGGCCCGGCTCCTGCGGCCGACGACGGCCCCGCTCCTGCGCCTGCGTCGTCCACCAATGGGACGGGTTTAGGCCGCTCTTGCGTCACCTCGCCCGTCTTTTTATTTCGGTAGTAGCCGAAGGAAGACACTATTTCCGACGAGACTCGCTCCCAGTCCGGCGGTAGCGGTGCCTCCGCGTCCGGGTCTTCGTCGAGCTGCTCCAGCTCCTCCTTGGAGCTGGGAGAGATCTCTTCTGCAGGCCCCTTGTCTTTGTCTTTGTCTCCATCTGCTCCCTTCTTTTTCGCCGAAGACTGCTTCTTCATCGACGATTTGCGCTTCTTCACCCCCTCGTCCCGACTTTCCTCGGCGCCCTGATTTACCGATGCGTCTTTTTTCCCCTCGTCCGCGTCGGCGAGCAGTTTTCGCAGGTGTTCCTCCAAAATTTTCCGCGGCGACTTGTTCGCTTTTCGGTCGGACCCCGATTGTTTTGACCGCTCCGAAGACAGTCTTCTTCGGCGCTTCTTGCTGCTGCTCTTCTTCTTGGTTCCGCCAGCACCCGCAACGGAGGAACTACTGCTTTTCTTTTTCCGCACCCCGCTCCTGCTCCGATTGCTGTCCTCCGACGAAGCCCGCGAGGAGCTCGGCGACGCGGAAGAATCCGAGGAGGAAATCGGACTGGTCGGCCACACTTGCGTAAACCCCGCAACACTCACCGGATCGTCATCGTCGTCAGACCCCGGCTCCGCGCTGAACTCGCCAATCAGCACGTCCCCAACCACGTTTTGGCTCTTCTCGCCGCCCGCGTTACCTTCATTCTCGTCGTCGAGCAGGCCGGCCGCCTCCCGCAGTTGCAACGCCTTCGCCAGCTCCGCGGCGGTAGCGTTCTGACAGACGAGCTCCAGCGTCCGCTGCGCCTCCTCCCTCTCCGCTTCCGACTCGTCCGAGTCGGAACCGTCGCTGTGCGCAACGGGCGTCGCCTCGGACGGCTCGTTCTCACTCGTAGTTGGACTTCTTGAGGATTTCGACGAGGTATCTGCGGCCGCCGCACCATCGAGATCTTTCTGTTTCTCTGCGGCGGCGGTATTTTCGGCGGCCTTCTTCGCGTCCTCGTCCTCCGACTCGCCTGACGACGAACTGGATTCCATTTCCCAGTCTTCTAGCTGGTTGGCATCCGCACCCTTACCACTGCCCTGCTTCCCCGCGCCATTTTTCCCCCCACCGTTTTTCCCGCCTCGCTTCCCTTTGCCCTTCTTCCCCTTGGTCGGGTTGAAAACACCGTCCCGCTCCGTAAAAAACTCGGTGGAAAGACCGCCGTGCGCGCAAAAAATCTTCCCGCCGACGGTAGCCGCAACTGGAAGCCACTTGAAAAACATCGTGAACTCGCGCCAGAGCTTCACTGAGTACTTCCGCTTGCACTCGTCGTGGAAGCCTGAAGTGAAAATTTTTCGTTCTGAAGGAATAGTTCGGTGGTGGAGGGACCAAGAAAGCACAATCGACACGACTCCTGTTCATCCTTGCCAACATCTCTGTTACTGGACGAGAACTTGAACTTGCGTTTGTATTGTTGTTGGACTAGTACATTTCTATCGAATAAATGTGAAAATTCATTGCCAGGTAAATGGGTACCGTAGAGTTTGCTGATGTATGCGCACTCGTGGTTTCCGCGCAGGATGAAGAAGTTTTCTGGGTACTTGATCTTGTAGCACATGAGGAGGCACATGGTTTCCAGCGACTGCTGTCCCCGGTCGACGTAGTCGCCCAGCAGCAGGTAGTTCGCGCGCGGCGGGAACCCGCACTTTTTGAAGTGCTCCAGCAGGTCCCCGTACTGCCCGTGGATGTCCCCCATCACGTTGATCGGGGCCTCCAGCTCCAAAAACATCGGCTGGTCTGCCACGATGGCGTGCGCGTACTTCAGCAGCTTCACGATGTCCCGCTCCGGGCCCAATTCGATGTTGGAGATGTTGCCCGCCGCGCTAAACGCACCGAACCGGGGGTGCAGCCGCCGGAAGTTGCTCTGCGAGCCACGTTGTTGCCCAGCTTTGCCACCGTTGGCCTGCTGGTGCGCGTTCAGGGGGGCGAGGAGCTTGCGCAAAAACCCGTCCACAAACTCACGACACTTCTTGGAGCGCGTGTAGTGCTCCTTCGGCAGCTTCACCGCGGCCGCGACGGCGGTCGGATCCGTTGGCGCGGTCTGCAGCGCCGTGGGCTTTTCATTCCCCGCGGTGGGAGCTCCGGCCGCCGTCAAATCTTCTGCGGCCGCAGTCAGCTGCGCGGCTGCGCCCGCATCTGTCGCTGCACCTGCGAGTGCCGCCTGGCAGCGACTGGCGACCGTCGATTCCTGCGCAGGCGAACACTCGGTATTCTCGCTCCTCGCTGCCTTTGCTGCTTCCGCTGACGAGCTCGCCGCTTCGGCGGCAGCGACCGCTTCGTCTATGCCATCCTGGTAGCCGGTGTCGCCGTCGCCGAACACAGTGACGTCCTCTATGAGTGGCACCACGCTTTCGTCCACCGCGCTGGCAGGGTGCTGCGCCGCCTTGAGGTCCTTGTCCACGGCTGACCTCCCCCGGTCCCGTTTCAGCGAGCTGCTTCGCTTCCGGTTCTTGCGCAGCCGGGCGGCAGTGACCATCTCACTCGTTGCAGCGGGGTTCAGAGAAGTTGAACGTGATGAAGAAGGGCCGGCGACCTAAGGAAAAGAAGAGCCGATAGAGGGAATGGGAATCCAATCTATCAGGTGGCCGGGAGATACGCACTTCAAATGCACATAAGACGGAATCGCGATCTGATTTTCAACTACTGTGCAGGGCGCCAGCGGCAGGACCGAGACTTATCAACAGTGTGAGGCTAATATCATGTCTCTGATCATGGGGACTACCACGTGATAAGCAGTAGGCTGACCCGCGGCGAAGCGGCTGTTGACGTAAATCAAAGCAGTGTCTGTAGAATCGAGCTCCGGATCAATAAAATCAATTCATGCATTATTGCTGATCCGAGAACGTAGCAGAACGTTTTGATCCATTACCAGGCACAAGAACGAAACAAGACCTTTAGTTCTGTCTGATCCTTTTTTTGAAATTGAAGTCCTTCAATTTTAGATCCGGTTCCAGTTCCAACTATTTTGTTTCCTACTTCTGCTACTGCTAAATGATGAATGTAATTGCGCACCGAAAGTCACAACTCGAAAATAAGTTGTTGATCCTCCTGATCTCCTGATTGATTCATTGATTTAAGTTAGCGTGCGCGACCGATGGAACCTGAGGTGAAGGATATCCCTAACAAGAAGAGTAGAGAGTACGTAATACTTCGCCACGCGTCCCTTTGGCATTTCCCGTCCTCCCTCGTCCTGGTGGGTCTGGCGCTTTCCTTGCTACCAACTGCCCGTCTTCGTCGTCGACCGGTACCGCTACTTTTTTCACAGGTTGGTGAATGTCGTTCAAAGCAGCCGGCGCGCCTTCTCCACTCGATGCTGCCTCAGCATCCGCCTCACTTAGAAGTTCCGGCGTCTCATTTACGCAGTCGGAGTCCTCATCTACTACACCGTCCGGAAGAACCTCTTTGTGTCGAGGCAGGGCGATGGGTACTTCGGCCTTGCTGCTGGTAGCGCCACCCGTCTGCAACTTGCCCGCCATTTCCAGTCCTGGCAACGCAGCGACGGACGCCGAAGCCGGCCCGCGACGCGCGGCCAGCGCTGCCGTCGGCAGAGTCGACGTCGAGTCTTCCGGCATGCTTGAACTTCTACGACTGTATGGACACTCAAAGCAAAACTTTACAAGCCGTGTTGGATTTGGATTTGTTTTCACTGCTCGTGGGCGTATAATTCCGTGCTGGATTCAATTCCGTTTGGGCCAGCAGAACAATGCGTGCCGTGGTCGTTGCCGAAATACAAATTCAAGCCATGTACTTGCTGCATCGATTTTTCAACACCAGCAGTACAGCTTCCCTCTTCGGCTAGCAACTGTGCCACGATTCCTTCTGTGTCTGTGGGTAGTTCTGCTCTTTGCTTGTTTTTACACTGATGTCCTTGTTCTTAACGTTAAAACAAGCTTGTCTTTCTCGCTGTGCAACCAGGACCGCGAGGATCAGTGGGAGCCAGAGTTCGTTTTGGCCGCCTTGACTGGGAGCTGGAGTCAACACCTCGGCAATGACTCGTCGAATGCAATTGCGCCTGGCCAAACTCAAATGCTCTCCCCATCGACCCTCTGCCCCAAGAACAAAATCTTTCTGTTTCATCCAGCTGGTGCGGCTAGCACAAACACAAAGCTGTTTATCTGTTATCTGTTATCTGTTCCCCGATCATGGGGATTCTCCACCATGAGGTGGGATTGTCCGGCGTTTGTCCCCTCCGCCTCCGCCCCGAACATATTCACGTCGGCTGTCGTGCACGTGCAGCTACGATTATCATTATACCGACACCTCCTCCGACTGAAAAAATTCGTGCTTCATTCTTGCATGATCACTGTTCTTTGCGCTACGTGCGTGAGGCCGACAAATTCCATCAGCGTGAGCGAAGTGGACACTAGGTAGAGCAGGTGCATGAAGAACAGAAAGTTCGCGTTACCCGTGTTCCTGGTTAACCAGACTTCCGTCATTACGGGAAACATCGCGATGCCGAAAAAGGCAAACGTCAGCTGCAGCACCAACCGGTTCTGGGGCGTGAAGCTTGGAGCTGAATCATTGCTCACCAATTGCTGTTCTTGTTCTTTTTCCGACTGTCTTATGTGGTCCTCTTCCTCCGCTGCCTGTGCCGGTCGTCGCCTCTTGTCGACGACGCGAACACAGCTCGTGGCTTCGCGATCTTCCTTCTCTGTCGCTGCTCCAGACGGTGTTTCAGCTGCATCAATGCCATCATTAGTTGTCCCAGTACCCGCTGCTGTTTTCATCCTACCTCTCTTCGAGCACTTTCGTATGCGCTGCTTTATCCGCTTCACGACGCGTCCCACTTGGCCGTTTCCGTCCCCGGCATCTTCTTCCTCGCCCCCCACTTCCTCCGTTTCTTCAGGCAGCTCAAAATCGATGTCTACGTCGCAGTCCGCGTCTGTCAGTCCGCCTGGCACGCGGCCCTGCACCTTTGGCGGCACCAACTCGAACGCAATTTCCTGCTTCTCGCGAACGGAACCGGCGTTTGCATCGCGCCGCTCCGCGTCCGCCTCCTTGATCCCGTCCGTGACCAGAAACACGCGGACCTTCTTTTCGTAGACCACGGTTTCTCCGGTCGCCGGGTCCACGCGCTCGAGCCCCTCCGGCCGCGGCAGCACCTCGTCCGCAAACAGACTGTACAGGGCCACCAAGGCCGAAAAGTCCACCACCGTCGGGTACGGCCGGAACAGGGTCAAAAGTCCGAACGCCGCGACGCAGTTCGCGAGCGGGCCGAAGCGCGAGTGTTCGTAGTCGAGGTTGAGAAACAGGTGCAGCGGGAGGATGTACACGAGCACGTGGGTGTTGAAAATGAGAAGGAACAGCGTGGTGAACCGTGGGAAAATCTCCTGGAAGAGGTACCAGAACACGGAAAGCGTGGGGCTGAGGTCCTCCACCTTCAGAATGGCAACGCAGGAAGAGTGCAGAAAATTCCAGCTCCTGTCGGTGACGAGGAAGGACGCGTAGAGCAGGAGGAGGAGAACCGCCACCGTCTGCGCGAAGAAGTGGGTCGCGGTCCTGAAGAACGGGCCGTGAAGACGGCGGAGCATGTCCCGCTCGACTTTGGACTGGTTTTCGACGGAAGTGCCTTCCGCGCGGCTGGTCCTGCCGTCCTTTTTGCCGCCGGCCCTCGCGATAATTTCCTGCTCCTCCCCGGCGTACCGAATCTGCGCCGCACGGCAGACATCTTCCCATGTCGACGTCGCGAATGCAGTTTCCTCACAGTCGGCGGCCGCAGGAACACTTTCCTTTTTTTGGTTTCCGCTGCTGTCATTTAGCCTTCCCCCTCTGCTCGCCAGCAGCGCCGCCAATGGTACGAAGAACACCACCGACGTCCACGGCACCACATAAAGCGTCACCGCGTATCCCACCGCGGTCAGGAAGTTTTTCCCTTCGTACGCCGCGAGGACAGTGGTCAAGACCAGGAGCACGTGGAGATTCTGGTGCGAGAGACTGTTGTGCGCACCCATCACCCACGGGTTCAGAAAGTACACTAGCCCGACCGCATCTGGACTAAGCGAGTTCAAATGCAGAAAGTCGCCCTCGGCCTCGTCTCCCGTCGGTGCAGCTCTTGTAGGAGTGCTGGACGGCGACGGATTGGCTGAGTTTTGACTTGTTTCTTTTGAACTTGATGAAACACCCCAAGGAGCAAAGTCCGCCGAAAAGGCCGCCCGCTGCGCGTTGCGGCGCCCCCGCGCGAGCTGGCGCAAAACGCCGAAGATCAGAACGTCCACGAAGCACAGAAAGCACCAAAACACCGTGTCGCCCTCTGTTTTCGCGAGCGCACAGACGGGTCGCAGCGCCAGGAAGAGCAGCGGCGGCAGGTAGTTCAAGTTCTGGAACGGCCTGTAGATGCTGCGCAGGGCGGCCTGCCAGGAACGCTTCTTCGCTGTACTTCTGTCCGCGGTGGGCGCGCCCCCTGCCACTGCACCCGCCGGAGAAGCTGCAAGATCTCCTCCCGGTGCGCCTGCCCGCCCACCACGTCCCTCACCCCCGGCTGCATCACCCTTCTCGTCCTCACCGCGTGCCGAAAGCAAGTCGTACAGAAAACTCGTTTCCTGGAGACGCAGGTACGAAGTGACCGGAGTCACGAAAATAGGCTGGTCCTCCAGCGAACCGCTTTCGAAACCAAGCAACGCGAACCATAGGTACCGCAGCCCGATTCCGAAGAAGAGCAACGCGGACGGGGCAGCCATCTTCGTTCTTCACGCCGTTGCCGGTCTGCAGCTGTTTTTGGTTCCTTTACACGAACAACTTCAATCATGTGCAACTGATCGAACTGTTACCATACAAGCACGACGAAATTCGAACAGTCCACGCACGTCCCTTGCTGTTTGCGTTTCACAAGTGTTCTCCCAAGGCCAAGTGGGGAAGGAAGAACGCGCTCGTGCGCGTCCACATCATGATGACGTGCTGCTGCGCTCAGTCGTCATCTTCTATGCCGAATGCAGCATGAGCGGTTCAAATTGCCAACAATCAATGAATGCAAGGATCGATACCAATACGGATCATACAGTTTTATGTGGACGATGTGACGGAGTACTTCTACACGGGTTCGTCAGTATGTTGCTACTCGTAAAAAATGCCTATGCTTCTGCGCTTCTGCTCCTGAAGCGGCCGCGGCCAATCAAGCACCGGTCACGCAATCATATCTCAATCCTCCGAGTTCTTCAGGTAGTCGTCCGTGTAGACGTGGCCCTTTTTCCAGATTACCACGGCGAAGTACAGGTTCAGCCCGTTGATGGTCATGAAGCTCATGAAGTAGAATTGTGTCCACGTGCGCATGTTCCCCGGCACGAGAAACTGATTGTGCAGAATCAGCACCGTGTCGAAGTAAGGCCCTATTATCCGCAGCGGGACGTACATGAAAAAGAGGCACCGGTACACGCGGCGGAGGCTGCAGGAGAAGGATACATACAGGAATGTAATCAAACAATTACAATAGTAGCAGAAGGACGAGATCGATTTCGATATTAAAGATTGGGAACAATCTAACAATTTTACTATGGCTATGGCATCTGATTCTGGAGAGCTCCTCATGCGGACCGGGAAG